>JAOTAY010021272.1:0-10984 GCA_025629805.1 Erythroxylum baracoense | reverse complement strand
CGCAGAGAACCCAAATTAATTCAAGTTGCAAACTTACTTGGAAAGAGGAACACTACACTGCTGATTGTCAATGACACGTTTCTTTGTTGAGCACTGGAAAGAGGAAGACGAAGAGAAAATTCACACTCATGCACAACGGAAATAAGTAGGACATGGAAATGGGTATTATACAAAATGAACCTTACCAGCTAAAACCGAAGAAAAGGGAGAGAAGCCCAATTTACAAAGAATACATTCGGTTAAATGGAGAATGGAGATATACAATTATGGTCTAAAATGTAGTTCAATCTTCAATCAAACAACATAAAAAATATCTGAAGATAGAGAGATTGGGAGGGAAAAAAATTTTCCATACCACACACATGAAACAAAAACATAGAGAGATGCACCAAAAAACGGATGGAAACTACGATTACGGGCGGAGAAGACGATGAATACAGTTGGAGATGCAACGGACGACGGAGCAGATCAGCTTAACAAAACAAAAACGACGACATTTGGTTTTAAACCAAACGTCATCGTGTTGCTCAAAAAATGTCGCAAAAAATTCCAAAAATCAGCGACGTTTACACAAAACGTTGTGAAAAGTTTAGACTTTTTGTGATGTTTTCAAAACGCTGCCAAAAGTCCTCACAATCCGCGACGTTTTCTTTAAAAAACGTCACAGATTCTGTTAAATTTTTGTAGTGAATGGAGATCCTCACAATAAACAGCAGGGCAAAATGTTACAAGCAAGAGTTGGCAAATGCATAGAGAATTGGGTAACAACAAAGAGGGAGAAAGGAGAAAACAACTACGACAATTTGCATAAGAGTAAACAACATTACATAGATAAGGGCCGTACATAGTGATCATAAAGGCTACCTACTAAACCATTAAATACATGTACAAAAGCTAAGAAGATAACAAATCCAAAAATGAAAACATATAAAGGTAAAGAAAAACACTCACCGGTAAGTGTTTATCTCTTTTTATCCTCTTCCTTCAATCTGGGGTGCCACCTAAAAACAACAATGGATGTAAGAAAATGATGTTATACGACATACAAGAGAGAACAAAACATTTTTCGAAAGAATAAACACTAATACTCCTTATGTTCACTTTCTGCTTTAAGTGAGGTTGGTTGTGCTCTCAACACACTCTACCTCTACAGGACAATACCTTACATACATTTCAACTTGTCACGTTGCTAGTAATTACAGATGGAGTAAGTGAATGGAAAGTGATATGACCCATAGTACGAATACAACTTTTGTTTTTCAAAAGCCTTACACTATTTTCGCAAACTAACTTAACAAAATCTAATACTATAATAAAAAAATCTATCGAATGAAAATATAAAACACTCTCTAATGAATAAGTCCTCAAAGAGGCAATAACACTATTTCAACCTACATCTTTAAGCCCGAATGTATATATAAAAGAAATAAAATAATTTAAGGATATAAAAATAAAATTTAATGAAAATGTTTTAGATTTAATGAAAATGCTTCCATTTCCATAGGAGATCTAGGTAAATCTTTGTTTGAAATATAGCCTACCAACATTTGGTCTCCATATAGTGGATGCCATAAAAATATTTCCCAATATATCTACAATATAAATAATGAACTATATGTGATAGAAAAATATTTTGAGATAAATAAAATTTTACTCTTTTCTGGATAAAAATAAAGGATTATCTTTTTTTAATAACTTTTAGGACAAAAAAATCGATAAATTTGTTATGATTTTGTAGAAAATTATAGAATACGTATCCTTAAATTTATGCTTAAGACAATATAATAGAATATCCTTTTAAAACTCTTTGAAATAACAATAAAAATAAAAACTTGAAAAACTAAATCAGGAGAAAATATAAAATCAAAAAACCCTAAATTTTGTAAGATTAAAATTCCCTATAAAAAACATTATAATAACCCCTACCCTTAAGATTAAAAACAAAAATGAAATATAAATTAAAAATACAATAAAATATTGTATCAAAATAATTACATAAATAGCTTACCAATAACTATAGGAGATCAAGTACAAAAAATAGAAAAAACCTTAGAAAATTTTACTATTAATACAAAAAATGATTCTATTAAATTTCCTACACTTAAACCTCATTAAATGTCAATGAATAACTCTAATCAATTCAGGAAAAATGATAGTGAAGAATTTCTTCTAACTGTATATAATCAATTCAAAAGAATAAATTAAAACATTACATCTGATACCCAAACTCCTTCTCATAATAAATTATAAACACTTTAGGAAAAATGAAATAATATAAATTAGAAGTTAATTTATAATAAAGACCACTAATTCCTAAGAAGTAAATTCACAAACTGTATGCTCAATTTGAGAAATGAGGAATATAATTTGCGTCACCTTTAATAAATTCAATATCAAAATCATAAACTCTACAAATAACTTTCCATTTAGTAAAAAAAAATTGCTTTGATGAAATATTTTGAACATATTTTTGTAAAACCTCTTTTTATATATTTATAATAAATATGAAGAAGACAATTTTAATTTAGTAAATTACTTTGGAGTTTGGTAATACATAATATAACAAAAAATTTTCCTTTTTGTCAGTAGAATAGTTGTTTTGTTTAGGATTCCAGTGCCCAAAAATATATTGAATAATTTGTTTTTTGGTATTAATGAACTATTTTAATATTCCTTCATATCTTTGGTTTGCAACATTTGTTTCTACAATTTTGTAGGCATTCAAGTTTGTAGAATTTTTTTAATTTTTTAATTTAATTATATTAATATGTTTCATTATCCAAGCGGTCTTCTTCTTTAAAATTCTCATGTTGAGTTAAATCAGTCAACTTGTTTTCTAACAAACATTCATATATTTGTTTAAGTATTTGTATACTTCAATTTAGAAGATTAACTACTTCTTTCATAAAGAAGAAATATGGTGGCCCTGTTTGGCAATAAGATGATTGCATTTAGTTATTAGCTCATAGCTAATTTGACCAGCGGATTGCATTAGCTATTTGTTAGAGATGTCTAGTAAAATTAGCTGTTTAGTATTAGCTGTTTATGTGTAAAATGATTTATGAGGACATGGCTTTAAAAAAATTATAAGAATATGAATATTTTAATAAAATTTGTGAAATTAAGACTATATTAATTAAAAATATAATTACTCTATTTTCAATGTAGTATAATCTAAATTTTAATATCTAATACATCTATAACATTTTGTCAGATACATACTCGAGTGCATGCTATTTTTTCCTTTTTAAAAGAATAAAATATCTCCTATGATTAATTGGATATATACAAAATAACTATTTGGATATATACAAAATAACTATCGGTATATATTGTAATGTATATTCATCTAGTATTTTTGATAGATAAATCAATTATTTATACAATTTTAGAATTTAATAAAACTTTTATTAAAATATTTGAACCAATCACATTATCTATTTTTATGTTAAAAATGATCCTAAAGCATCATTTTATTTTTAAATTAATTTATCTTTATTTATCAAATTCTCATTTGCCTAGTTTATTTTTTCTAATTTAGATGGATGATTTACTTAATTTGAAATTTTTTAATTTATATGTTTTATCAATTCAAAAGTCACTTGATTTTATTTTTTTATTATTTAATTTCCAATTTTTTAATTATTTAATTTCCAATTTAATTATACTACAAGTTCAATCCATAAATTGATGAGAAACATCTATATTATCCAGCAAGGCAACTAGAAGGTAAGTTAACTTGAGCATTTCCTAGTTAGGCTAGAAATCGGTAACAAATCCAGCATTAGTGTCAAAGGCAAAATGTTAGGCTGCAGGTGGCACAACCATTGAGTTTCAAAGCCTGTGAAGTTACAGAGAGACTTTTCACATAATCTAGAGCCAACCATATGAACATTTGAAACAAAACTGAAAGAGGTTATTACTTCACTAATGTAACAGCGGGGATTTTGAGTTAGTAACAATCTTAACTAGTTCTCATCAATTATTTAACGACGATTAACCTGCTTCTTCTGTTGTTTCAAATTTTCTTGCTGCAAAACAAAGCAAAGAAGCAAAATTAAATAGAGCTCGTCAGAAAAGGCGAAAGAACATGTAAGGTCAAATTTGACTTGATGCTATCTGCAACAAACTAATCCTAATAAACTCCCAAGTTTCTAAAGCACAATGCTCCAAGTTTCTAAAGCACAATGCTTTGGTTCAGGTCCGCTTAAATATCGCAAAACAGGTAAGTAAATACCTATTTGTTCCTCTCAATCTTCTCATGTTTCTTATAAGATCAACTTGAAACCCTCTAACAGGAAATCATCCCTTACTCACCAAAGAGGAAATATGAAATTTAGTTACATCAGTTGACATGTATAAATAGGAAGCTGACCTATATAATCACACACCGTATAATGAGTTACCTCTTCTTCCTGTTTTTCTACTCCTCATTTCTATAATCCATGTTCACGTTAGAACTTCTACTAACAAGGGGTGGAACAAGGCTTTCAACAAAAATGTCCACTTCAGAGATTCGTGGAGCACCACAAATGAAAACATTTTTTACTTGTTTACGTTTTAGGTCATCCCAAAAAAGTTCTCTATCATCTTGAACCACCAAAACCTCATTTCCACTCTTTGAATAAGGCAAAGGCTTGAGATACCTAAGAATTCCAACCACTTCATGTTGAGCAACGGAGAACAATTTAGTCCATGGCTCCTTGACACTATACCTGTTCATCACCCAGACATTAGTACGCTCCCTTTGAAAATTTGCCATTAAACAGAGGCAGTCTCTTAAAACGCCAAGGTTTATGTCAAAATTTGTACCCACAGGTTCTGGTTGCAACACTTCAGAATAATCCAGTGTAGCTAAATTCAAGGAGACCACTATATTGGTGATGTTCGAGTCAAAGTTTTCACTAACCACAATGCAAAGCTCCATAGCAAAAATCCCATTCATTCCAGGATAAAGAATACAGTAAGGCATATCTTTTATCCTCTTCCAAGACTTCCGTCTCAGACTATAAACCTTGACCTTAGAGTCAAAAGCCTTAGGTTTAGCTCCCACAAACTGAGCGATCCCCACAACCTTGTAATCATCTTGAATACTATTATAACCAAATCCAAAAACATAAACTCTACAAGTACAATTCCCATATTACCATTTAAGCTCAAAAGGCAAAGAGGGCAGAACAAGATGCTTTCTTGTTGACGGATTCCACAAAGCAACATCATTCACAACTTTAGAAATACAAAGCAACCCATTTTACTATGTGCTAATAAGTGGACATCATATGGCCAAAATCCAAGGATACATAAACAAGGAATTTTGAATTAAAAAGGCAGCATGATAGCTTATTAGCTTATATCTGCACGAAGTCTATCAGTATCAATGTAATAGTTTCAGCCCTAAGACAATGAACATAAACTGAGAAATTGTTATGAAAGAAAGATGTTGATATTCCTCCAAAAAAATCGCTATAGAAACCCAAAAGCTTAAACAGATAATCGATACAGCAACCACCCAACAAAAATAAGAAATAAACTTGGAAGAAAAGGAGAAAGAAAGAGTAGGGTTGAGTAATGAGCTTCCTATTCGTTGCTCATGATTGACAACGCAAATACAAAATTGTTGTGGGAGAAGAAGCTAGAAAAGCGTGAACATCTAAGATCCAAACAGAAGGATGAAAGAAAAGAGCCCAGAAAGCAAGAAAGAGAAAACCAAAAGCGCAAAATTGACATTAAAATAAAAAAAATCAGCTGATTCGTTAAAATGCTCGTGTAGGAGAGCCTCTAAAAAATTAGTTAGTTAGGTTAAATTAACCAATCCAACTAACTGATAACTAAACAATTAAAAACAGCTTTTGTATAAGGTTAACTAACTAATTTGAGTCAATCAACTATTTTTTGACTGGCCAGCCAACAACCTAGCGAGGCCAATGCGTGCTACTCTTTTTAATTTGTAAATGTTTAATCTTAATAAAGGAACAATAAGAAATAATTTAAAGGTAATATATATATATATATATATATAATATAAATCTTATAACTATATCTCATTATAATTTCATTCGCCAATTATATTTATTATATGATCTTTAACAGGCCTAAGATAAAGAATATCTTTAACCAATTATGTCTTAATTATATAAACAACCGATGGCTACAAAACATAAACCAATATTGGAGACTTTCATTGAGATTAACTGAAGAGGGCAAGTTTGGCAATCACTCGCCTTTTATGGACCTCAACTTTGACCAAAAAAAAATGAGGATGACGTTGGTTTAATGGACAGCTGTCTGTTAAATTTACTTAGAGACATGCTAAGAAACCTTTTCTTGGATGCACGACTGAAAAATAGTGGCAAACGTTACATATGACCAATGATCATTCTTACCTTTGCCTTAATTTTATAATATCAGACGGGGTGTTTATGTTATATGGTTTATTTGTTTTTATTAATTATTTGAATATATTTTTATTATTAATAATAAAGTACATCAAACTCTCATATGATTTTATTAATTCTATAATAACCCCATGTGCTTTAAAAATCTTGTGAGAAGCCCTTATATTTTGTAAAAAGTCCAAAATCAATCCTTTTGTTATGTTATGTCATTAATTTCAAATGACATGCCAATTTATGGACACATATCACTTTATATAAGAGATATGACAGTATGAATTTATTGTCTAATTTTGATATCGATCGTCAATTCCAACCAATATCAGAGTTTTCATCCAGCACAGGCTGGTGTTGTATTTAACATACCAGCCATAAATTTCTAAATCTTTAGGATTAAATTGCAATAAGATAAAAACAAAAACAAAACAACCCACAATCCACACCATTTTTGTCTCTCTCTCTCCTCTTTAGCTATTTTCAATGTTCTCCCTCCTTCCACCATCTCTCTCTTCTCTTTACCTATTTTCAGTGTTCTCCCTCCTTCCACCATCGCTGGCCACCTACTGCCACCATGTCACCGCACCACTGCCCCCATCCACTGCCATTGTACTACTCCATACTCCACCGTGGAACCTGTCAATGAAAGAGATGAAGATCGAGCTCCATGAGAGAGATCAATGAAGGCTAAGAGATCACGAGACCCTCATCTGAAAGTGAATAAGGAAAAGCTAAAAGTTTAGAGACGAGAGATGAGACGGAAAAGTTAGAAAGTTTTTCACTAAGGCCCTATTTGGTTGAGGGGTTAGTAATAGAACGGAATGAAATGTAATACACTTCCATCGTTTAGTTGAGGGTTTCGTAATAGAATAGAACGGAATGGGATGGAAGCGAAGAGTTTTATATTACGTTCCATTTCATCCTAAATATTGAAAATAAGAAACCTCTAATTCGAGAGGATTAGGATGGAAAGTAAACTAATAAGTACATACTACCTAATATACCCTCAATAATGTTTCTTAATATCATTTATTTCTTCTAACCATAACCCCCTTTTCCCTATAATCATTTATTATGATCTACAAAAATTGTATATAATTAATAATATTTTATATTATTTCTTCTTACCCTAATAATAATATTTCTATATTATTAATAATAAATTATATATAATTAATAATAAAATAATAAATTTTTATTAATGTAAAATATAAAATATATTAAAAATTATTCTTTAATTGTTTGTATATATTTTTATATAAATCAAAATATAAATAAATTATTTTTAAATATAAATCACATATAATAGAATAAAATAAAAATAAATAAAATAAATTTTATTAAATAATTAATAATAATATTTTTATATAATTAATAATAAATTATATATAATTACTAATAAAATAATAAAACTTTTATTAAAATTTTTATTATTTTAAAATAGAAAATATGTAAAAAATTATTTGTTATGGTTGTGAGTTGAACAGTGACTTTTTAATTAAACATGATTTCTATTTTAAAATCATAGTATTAAACCTTCTGTAACAACTATTTTAATATCAGGAGTATAATGGTCATTTATTATACATCACATTCCATTTCATCCACCTTCCAAACAACGTCACTGTATTACATTATGAATCCTTCCATTCATTCCAAATAACTTTTCACTATATTATATTTCATTTTATTATAAACCGTGTTATGTTCGATTCCATTTCATTCTCTTATATTAATTAACATCCAACTAAATAGATCTTAAGAGTGTGGGCGGCTTCTCTTGCAAAAAAAATGTAGGGTTTTGTTTTGTACCTATGCTATGATGCTGCCTTTCTTTTCTTTCAAGTTAGGAGACAAGGTGAGCATATCTAACCCACTAAACGTGAAGTGGTCTATCTAAATATACCAATTTTGTAAAATTCTTTTAGTGTTGAAAGTATCAATCAATTTATATTACAAACATTAATTTCATGAATATCATATTACACTTAATTTTTGTTTTGATTGTATGCATCAAAATTAAATTATTTTCTTTAATTATATTTTAAATTAATTAATAATTTATTTATAAATTTGATTTATGACCAATTAATTTTTTTGTCAAAAGAATGAGAATACACCTCATTTATTTTAAGAACATTTAACAGTGGAGTTCTAACATTTAATAAGGTCTTTTTGGTTTCAGTTAAATCTTTAAATCAAGATTGATTTAATAAAAATAAACAAATTATTATCTTAAATTTCTATCATTATAATTTTTAGAGATATAGTTGATGTAAAATTACAAATTATATAGTACAACATATTGAAGGGCTGTTTTTTAATTTTTAAAAAATTTTATAGTCTATTTTATAAATTAAAAAATTTACCAAAAACGGTACATGGTATTGACGGGTATCGGTACAGTACCAAAATCGAATTTAACACCAATGTCGATACGGTATCCATAACATTGTTGTATATAGATAGTCATACCATAAAGAGATTATTAAGAATTAACAACACAAAGGTAATATGCGTAAAATTAATTCATTAATCATATTCATATATCATTATTTATATATTAAAATTTTATTAATTAATTATTAACGATGTATTAATTTGTCTAAGATGATAATAATTTAAGTCCTTTATTAAAAATAATGATAATAAATAGGATTATCAATTTTATTATTATTTATAATTTTTAAATAATTAATTTGATTTATTTTTACTATTGTATTTTACTATTAATAAATACAATAGTAACTCTTTTTTATTAATTTATCATATGTATATTAAATCTTTTATATATAAATTTAAGTAATTTTATTAGTAATTAACATTATATTAGTTTCATATTTTATGAATAATTAATTATTTTATTTTATTATTTAATGATATTAATAAATAAGATGATTAATTTTAATTTTTATCTATAATTTATTTTCTATAAGTAATAAATAAAATATGATAATTTAATATGTTATAATTATTAACAAATAAAATTAACATTACATAATAATTATTTTTTTTATATTTCTTATATAAGTAAATAAGGTGTAAATATGATAAATAAATACAATAAAAAGAATTTCGTAATTTTATTTATTAATGTAAAATAATTTAAATTATATTTAAATGTTGATCTTATTTTTTAGTATTATTATACAATAAATTTAATGAAAGAATTAGGTTATCAACTTATTAAACTAATAAGAATGTTGTTAAGTTTAATTAATATAATAAAAATTTAATATTAAATTAATAATTACGTATTAAATATTATTATATTTTATAATATAAGAAATAATGTAAACGATAAATCAATTTGTTTGACAAATGTCATCTCTCTGGGCCTTGGCTAATTCCTAATCATCTCCGTATGATGTAGTTATCCACGATCTATAGATTGTCATGTTAGCCAACATTTTAGCTAACAGTCTTTGTTTCAACGTTTCTTTCTTTTTAATAGCTAACTTTTTGACAAAAGTCATTTCATTGCAATCGTTTAAAATTCCTGTTCATTTAAATAGTAATTTTAAATGGATTAATTTTATTCTATAAATATTGTTGAAATAATTTTCATTTTTAACTCTTTTATTCCATCTCTTATTTTATTTAACCTCTTCTCAAAATTTTCTAAATTTCTAATATTTTCTCATTATGAATGAAAATTTCAATAATTCTAGAAATATATTTAATTTTTCAAAAATGGAAAATTCTTCTTCTTTATAAAACTAAAACCATCAAAATTCACAAAGTTCTCATAATTTTTCAAATTTTCCCTATCATTCTAATCCTGCAAATATGCAAAGTCATGCATATTTTCCAAATTTACCCAGTTCTAATCGTCTACTAAATTTTTCATATTCATTTTTCATGTATTTGGTGCCGAATTGTTTTAATCCAACGATGACAAATTATTATTTGTTAAGATATTATAATTTCGGTATCAATTATGGCAGTCCAAATAATCCAAGTTAGACGATGAAAGATGTTGATTTTAGTACTGAGCAAGAAACATTGACGAGACCTATTTTAGACCCTCAATTTCTTTCATATTCAACACAACGTGGGATCAAAAATATTACTATCACTAATGAACCAGTGAGAGAAATGGATAGCAAATGAGTTTTATGAAGTATCGATGATGACAAAATACTTGCAAGTGCTTGGCTCACAAAGCGAAAAAAACTCTTACAAGATTCTTAAGGCCGAGAGGATTTTTGAAGAAATTTAAAGCACATGAGATAATGATAATAAATTAATTTTATATTATTATTTTATTAAAAAGCGATGTGAGTAAAGGACTGTATACTTGTTAAGCCACGAACGTTAGAACAACACCCAAGTTAGCCAAATTTAACATAAATTTTCATACTTATTTTTATTTATATATAATTTATTTATACTCATTTTAATTATAAATAATTTATATATTCATTTTTGGTTATTAATGAAAATAATAATAATTATTATTATTTAAAACTAGTGTTGAGTCCAATGAACCAAAAATATGAAAAGAAAATTACTTAGTGTTAGGATATATGTTATATATCTAAGCAATTATTTTGGCATTATTTATTAATTGGACATATAAGATATTAATTGGA
>JAOTAY010021271.1:0-10985 GCA_025629805.1 Erythroxylum baracoense | reverse complement strand
TTTCTTGAATATTGATAAAGGAATAAGGTTAATACTTGCACCTAAATCGCATAAGTACTTTGTGAATTCAAACTCACCTACCACACAGGGTATTGTGAAATTCCTTGGATCCTTTAACTTAAATGGATCTGTAGCATTTTTTATTTCTTAATGAATTTTCCAAATTGTGCATCTAGCTTCTTCCTTTGTAATCGATAAGGGAAAGGGACCTTGGGTTAATACGGTGGAGGGGCGACATAAGGAGGATATTCGCTTATATTCGCTTCTTTCTCCTTTTCTTGATTTTTCTCAACAGGATAGATGGTCTCCTTTATTATCTTTATGGGTGGTTCAAGTTCCTTCCCACTTCGAAGTGTAATCACCTTTATTTGCTCCCTTGGTTTTGTTCCCAAAGTGCTAGGAAAACTTCCCACATTTTGCGTAGAGAAAGTGTTTGACAATTGGTTTACTTAGACCTCTAAATTATCGATTGAAGAGGTATGGTTCTTTATTACTTGTTTAAATTTTCCTTACAACTTCTTTTGTGCATCATCTAAAGTTCTGAGTTTATCTAAAATCCTATCCAATTCGGATTCTATTGAGCTTTGTTTGTCTTGTTGGAAGCCTGATTGTCCTTAGGGTTTAAACTATCCTCTAACATTGTTTATCCATGAGAAGTTAGGGTGATTCTTCCACCCAGGGTTATAAGTGTTAGAGTAGGGACTGTTTTCCCCTCCTTGTCTATATTGAGCTTCCATATAATTCACTTGCTCTGGATCACTTTCCTTCATCAAATAACAGTCTATTGTATCATGGTCCGTTTATCCACAGAGTTCACACTTAAGTTGCACGACTTTTACATTTAAGTTGCATTTCCGTTATTTGATCAACATCCACAATTCCTTTTTATTCTTGAAAGCTAGTAGTTTTTCTACTCCGTTCGTTCGTACATAGGTAGCTATTAGTCACCATCTCCTCTATCAGCTCTTCTGCGTCATCTACTGTCTTCCTCATAAGTGATCCTCCTGAAGCTACGTCGATCGTGCCTCTCGTATATGGGGTTACTCCATTATAGATTGTTTGCAACAAAAATTCCTTAGGTAAGTTATGGTGTGGACATTTCTGTTGTAAATCCTTGTATCGTTCCCATGCTTTGTAGATTAATTCCCCATCACTTTACTACAAGTTGGTAATTTCCTTGATGATCTTAGTGGTCTTAGTCACTGGGAAATACTTATCTAAAAAGACACAAACTGGTTGATCCCAAATCGTGACATTGGCTGAGTTGAGGGAATGATACCAAGCCTTTGCTCTATCTCTAATGGTAAAAGGGAATAGCTTAATTCTGACCGCATCTTCAAACAACTGATGGTACTGAAAGGTATCGCATATTTTAAGGAAGTTCACTATATGTCTGTTAGGATCCTCGTTCATTAGTCTATAAAATTGCACGTTCTGTTGAAGCATGTTTAGGAGGACTAGTTTGATTTCAAATGATGCAGCTTGTATGGGTGGACTAGCTACTCTTTAGTTAGCCACATTGAACCCTGATCTCATAAAGTCCATATGGGTCCATTATTGACATCCTTGATTCACTCCGTAGTCCAAATCTTGTTGAAATTTCTCAGCTATTATTGCCTTTGTGATTTCCTCTTCTTTTTCACATCAAGCATTCCTAATGGATCGTTATAGCAGATTGATGTCTAAATCTATAGTTTCAGCTGCATAACTCGATCTTCTCGTGACTCTTGTGTTCATGCAAAAGCACGATTTCAGAAATAGAAGGAAGAACGAATAGAAAAATTAAAACTAACTCTACGCCTTAAACTATAGAACTAAACTAATCACCTCCCTAATAACGACACCAAAAAACTTAATTGTGGTTTTCTGATATGTGTAAGTTATAATTAGTTAACCTTGATAATCCACAAGCACACAGGTTGTTCATGTAGTACCTGAGAAGCCGATCCCATGAAGAGGGATAATCTAGTCCTAAAATCTAAGGCCAACACAATTTGCAGAAATTTAAAAAATAACAAAACTAAAACAAGAATTCAGTTCAATCATACAAATCAATCTAAACATCAATTACGAAAATATTAAAAATTTATCTATTACAACACACTCAAGAATTAACCTAAGAAAACTATCAATTGAGAGAAAAAGGAATTTACCTATTTTAAATGGTAAGTTAATCGATTATGACTTACCGGATTATTAGTTCTAGACAATCTTTGGGTTGATTTCTCTCTCTCGAGTTATAACTATTAACCTTAAATTATAATCCAAATTAGATTATAGGATATTGCAATTTCTCAATCAACAACCTATCTAAAATCCTAATTAGATCTAAAATTGTCCAATAATTATCGAGAACCTATGCGAGATATCTCCTCACACAATTACCGATTCAGTTAATTTCTTGTTCTGATTAAGTCATCTAACTCTCGTTAGCCCAATTTAATAATTTTTCATTCGGTTCACCCTCTCAGTTTATTACCAAATTATGCAATCACATAAATCAATCACAATAAATCCAATAAACGTAAAAACAATCAGATTTCATTAAATCAAAGATAAAAAACATGAAGGTGAGTTTAAAACATCTCAACATTCATAAATCCTATCATCAAACTGCTATTCCCAATTCTATACAATAATAAAAATGGAAAATAACAGGAAATATAATCTTGGATGGAGACGGGAGGCAACAACTTCAGAAACTCCTAATCTGGGAAGTACGTCAATGTTGACTTCTTCTCCACTTCTGTCTTCCTTCTCTTTCTCAATCTCTTAACAATTTTCTCTAGGATTCCTCTCAAAAGTGGTTGATGCAAAAAGCTCCTTCATCTTCTTTGTCCTATTCTTTACATACTTTTTATGTTATGAGCAGCCCTATGGTTTTTTTAGGATCCAAAAGGTCTAAAAACTCCCTCAAAACTTGACGTTCTTGAGTGTTTGCATGTTTTCCTGGTGCCGACCACAATTGTGGGCCACATCTGAGCCTTCTGTCAAGATCGTGGCAAGCAGGCCACAATTGTGGGTCGTGTCTTAGGCTTCTGTCACGATCGTGGCATATGGGCCATTATCGTGGGTTGACACTAATTTTTCTATCCGATCCTGGCCTATTGTGCCATGATTATGGGTTGTTGTTTCGGCCCGAATGTCTCCAAAACTTCTTCATTCTTCAATGTTAACCCTAAAACAATAACAAACACATCAAGATACCTCAAAAATATAATAATTAAGCTCAAAGATTTGTACTAACCTATAAAAACACTTACACACAAATAATTAACTAACTAACACCATTCTAACCTAAACACATACTAAACGATTGAATTAACAATTAAATTCATGTTAAACTAAACCCTAAAATATGATGCAATTCACACTTATCACTTATGCACAACAAGTCACGGAGCTGGTTCTACATCGCTTACCCATAACAGGTTAACCACTATAAATATATCAGTATAATAACATGTATAAATCCTACTTGTATGCCATAGGCAAAAGCAATTAATACATTTATGACTTATCTTATTTTCTAAATAAAGTATGGAAGGATTCAAAAATGAATTATTTCAATGTAACTCCTAATCATATAAAATTTAACTTTCAAATTAAAACTCATATATTGCCAAAGCATACCTTATGTTAGCAATATTCACTTGTAAAATATCATTTGATTAAAACTCAGCTTAAACATTCATTTCATGATCAAATGAAAAACATTTGCATAAAATCAATTTAAAGAACACTCATATGACATTAATTCTTTTGCAAAGAATTTATTCATATAAAAAAATTAAAATACACTCACAGTTTTGTAAACTTATCGTCAAACACACTCACAGGTTTGGTGCCTCTCCTTTACCTACACAAAATGCATTTCGCTTAGGCATTTATTTCCAAATTAGGAAATAAGGTATTAAAACTACATATACAGTTTAACCGAATTTGAGATTTGTATTACATGCCTCTCATTTACCTACACACGCTAATCATATTTCTATTTACTTCCATAAGCTAACCTATTGGTCACCATTTCCAAATATAACTTCAAAAGTCATGTAAATACCATATTTTATCCATTCTATCTTAACAATTTTTTCAAAACACAATCTCACCTAATTTAATTCACCATATCATACTCATGCATGATGAGTCATGGTTATGATCCATGTCCAAGATCCATACCTCTTTTTTTTTCCTTAATTTTTATATAGCAAACGTTCAAATTAGGTTTTGAGGTCTTTTAGACATTTGTTCTTCTATTTCTCTATTTTCTATATCATTAAAAATCAAGCCATTTCAACTTATAAATCATGAAAATGTTCCAAATATCACAAGCTATTCTAACATAGGGGCAGTATCAGGTTACCATTTTAAATCTCAAATTTCAATATCATTCATGCCAAATTATGTCTAGGTTGCTTCTAGATATTTTTATTAGTATGTCTTAGATTTCAGCTCCAATTGGAATCACCTAATTTAGAAGTTTATAGGCCAAATTATGGCTAAAACATTGGGACTGTTTCAAGTTAACCTAAGACAGAATCCCACTACACATTCCTCTCTTGTCATATTTAACTAATTCCATACAAAGAAATATCAAAGTAATACCAAGACAACATTGATCTTAAACACACCCATCTCACTCAATAAAACACATAAAAATTTAGAAATTTAAGCTAGGAAACCGACCACTGTTCCTCCAATCTTTTGAGTATTTGATTAATACTTCAAGATTTCTCCAAATCACCATCAAATTCCATCAAAAATGACTACCCTTTTCTTCCTCTCTCTTTGGCCGATGTTCACCCTTGGCTTCTCTTCTTTTCCCTTTCATTTTTTCTCTCTCACGTTACTGTCTCACCACTCTTACGTTTATGTAGAAAGAATGAAGCAAAATGTCTTAAGTTTTGCCTTTTATACTCGTTTAATGGATTACACATTTCACCTTCCTATTTGTCATCACTAATGACTCGTCAAATACATATCATCATCTCATTGGTCATCTCTAATGACTCATCAATCTACTAGTATCATTTAAAAAGACCAAATTGCCCTTAATTAAAACAAAAAGACCAAATTAGCTTTTAATGTTTTTAATTGACCGACTAATTGAATTAAATCCCGAAAACATTCCACAATTGTCTTATTTTCAAATTGACCATGAAATACTCTAATTAGTCAATACTTATTGATTGGATGCTTTTAAAAATTTTTAACGGGTTTAAAATCATCAATACCCATTATTTTCCAAAAAGGAAATTTTTGTCTAATAATTTCGAATTACCCGAATTCTATTTAAACAACCTCCGTTTTAACCTGTTTCAGTTCTTGTCAAATCCAATCCTAATTTGGAGCTTTTCATCGTATTTGAAATTATTTGTTAACTTTTTGATTGTCAAAAAGAATTTTTAGATTGAATCCAAATATCAACGAAATAGTCCGAATTTCATTCTAAAATATCACCTAAATCTCCAAAGCACATATTGCGGCTTTTAAAACTCATTCGGACTCATTCTGTAGCTTTTTGGAGTTTTCAAAAGAATTTTGAAAATTTTCCATTTGAGTTCAAAACCATCTCTGGTCTATCCGTGATCTTCGTTATAACCTCAATAATACATTTAAATGCTTAAATTATTCTAGTACACTATAAATAAAGCATACGCTATAAAATGCATGTACAATATATTAAATAGTACAATCATCAAACTAGGATATTACAATGTCTCACTAACTGATGCAAGAAAACTAGAGTGTTATAAGAAAGTTATCAAAGCTAACCATAAAGACAAGTGGAACAATGCGATGCTGGATGAGATCCAGTCTTTGTATGACAACCACACCTTTAAGTCGGTTAAATTTCCCAAAGGTAGAAAAGCACTAAAAATAGGTTTTCAGGACTAAACATAAGGAACATAACCCAATGTCGAGGTCTAAGACAAGGCTTGTTATTAAGGGGTCTAGATTTTAAATAAAATTTTCTTTTATAGTTAAGATGACCTCTATTCATTTACTACTTGGTTTAACAACTAGTCTTGACTTCAAAATTGAGTATATAGACGTGAAAACATCCTTTCTTCATGGTGATCTAGATAAAGAAATCTATATAGAGCAATCAAAAGGCTTTAAAGTGAAAGGTAAAGAAGATTATGTTTGCAAACTAAAGAAAAGTCTTTATAACTTGAAGCTGGCTTCAAGACAGAGGTATAGAAAATTTGAAACAATCTTAAAGGAGCATGGTTATATGAAGAACACTTCAGATAGTTTTGTTATTTTGCAAAAGATTTTTTCTAGTGATTTTATTGTTCTTTTACTCCATATATTTGATATTCTTATAATTGGAAAGAATATTTGCAGGATAAACAAATTAAAGAAACAATTGGATAAGACTTTTTTTGTCAAGGACCTGAGTGCTTCAAAGCAAAATTTAGAATTTTTTATTACTCAAAATAGACGAGCAAGGAAGCAATGCTTATTATAAGAAAGTACATTTAAAAGGTACTTTAAAAATTTTGCATGGATAAGGCTAAGAAGGTAAGTAGTCCTCTTGCTCCTAAGTTCAAATTGAGTAGCAAGCAATGCCTCACTACTGATCTAAAAAGAAGGAAATGAGCTAAATTCCTTATGCTTCATCATTAGAGAGTTTAATGTATGCAATGGTATATACTACACCTGAAATTCACTACAACAAAATGGATATTTAGTGACAAAAATTTTCATCGCTAAAAGCTCAACAATCGTCACTAATACTACTTAGCGACAAATTATTTTCATCGCATAAATTATTGTAGAATCCCATTAGGTAAAAATTATAAGCAACATTTTCACCAAACCATCATTAGCTATTCTTCACTATGAGTTTCGTGCGAAGCAAAAACCGATAGGTGATGATATACCAATTGTTTGGTATGCTTAGTTTTTGTGGTAAAAAGCTATTAGCTATGGTACTAGGAATGTAGCTAAAAAATTTTTACAACGTTTCATGTGGCATAGCTAATGATTTTTATTGATGAAAGGTAAGCGTAGCTAAAGTTATTGGCGACGATTAGGTAGGTGTAGCAAAATTTCTTTAGCTATGTTTTTGGAAATGTAGCTAAATTTTATTAGCGAAGATTTGGAAAACATAGCCAAAGCTTTTTAGCTATATTTTAAAATTTTTGATCATATAAATTATTACTAAATATTTTATCATGTTAATTATGATTATTGATGACATTTTTAATCCATGTTATTGTTTGTAATATTTTGAATTTTTATTTTATAATTTATTATTCAAAAATATAATAAAAATAATAATAAATTAGAAGCATTGTATATAAATAGCTAAATATCATTAAATGTTAATTAGAAACGATAACAAAAATACTCATGCACAAAATAAAAAATATAAGTATACTAATATTAGTTTAATGACTACGATTCGTTTTCATCGTCATTACTTACATAATTCGAACCAAGTAATTTTTTGACCATCTTTTCAAGCTTGGCCAACTATTTTCATTACGTTCTAACTTAGCCTTAAGCGACTGGTTCTCCTGTTGAAGACACTCGACATATGCTTGTGTTGATGAGAATGAAGTAATTGGCTTAGGCCCAAACCTAAGACCTTTGATGTAGTTAGATTTTGTACCGAGCAACTTATTGCAAATGTCATATACACTGAGCTCATTTCTGTCAAACATTAATGTTTGCAACAACTCTTGCATCTTATTTTAAAATTTAAAAAATAAAATCAATATTTAGTTCAAATATTATTAGTTAGTAATACATGAATAAATAAACTTAAAATTTAAACAAATTTTTATACTTACATAATTATTTTGCACTTCTTCAGACATCTAGCCTTCACCTTTGATTGTCATTTTCTGAAATGTGTAAGTTTTAATATTTAACCTCGATAATCCACAAGCGTATAGGTCTTTCATGTAGTACCTAAGCTGTCGATCCCACAAGGAGGGTTAATCTAATCCTAAAATCTAAGGCCAAAACAATGCGCAATATTCAAAATGTAATGAAACCGAAATAGGCATGCAATTCAATTCAAAAATTAATCACAAAATTTTAAAAAATTAGCAATTGTAATGCACACACTCAAGAATCGACCTAAAGAACTACCAAGTGAGAGAAAGGAGAATTTTTACCTATCTTTAACACTAACCTAATAGATTATGAATTATTGGATCATTGGTCCTAGATGATCTTAGGATTGATTACTCTCTCTCAAGTTATAACCATTAACCCTAAATTATAAACCCTAATTAGATTATGAAAAATTGCAATTTCTCAATTAATAATCTATACACACAATTACTGATTTGATTAATTTCTCGTTCTTATTAAATCACCTAACTCTCGTTACCTCGATTTAATTACTTCTCATTCGATTAACCTTTTAGTTTATTACCGAATTATGCAATCTCAGAAATCAATCACAATGAATCCAAATAACATAAAACAATCAGATTTTTTTTAAATCAAAGATAAAAGCAACCCAAGTCTAAACATCCTTAACATTCACAAAATCCTATCATCAATAATTATTCCAATTCTATAGATTAATATAATCAAAAATACATTGGAAACAAGATCTGAATGGATGATGGAGGTACCAACATCGAGAAACCTCCAGTTCTAGGAAGTTCTTTGTGTTCTCCACTTCTCTCTTCCTTCTTCTCATTCTCACTCTTTCAATGAACTCTCTCTAGGGTTTCTCAATGGTGGCCGATGCAAAATACCCCCGTCTTCTTTGTTTTATGCTTTATATACCTTTTGTGTTTTGGGCAACCTTAGGGTTTCTTTGGGGTTTGAAAGGTCTAAAAAACTCCCTCAAAACTTGGCGTTTTTCAGTGTCTGTGTGTCTACCCGACGTAGGCCACGATCATGGCCCACATCTGAGTCTTCTATCATGATCATGGCAATTAGACCACGATCATGGGCCGTGTCCTGCGCTTTTGTCACGATCATGGCTTTTTTGCCATAATTGTGGGCTTTTGTTTCGACCAGAGTGTCTCCAAAACTTCTTCGTTCTTCAATGTTAACCCTAAAATACTAGCAAACACATCAAAGCACCTCAAAGACATAATAATTAAGTTCATAAACTTGTACAAACCTATAAAAACACTTAAACACAATTAATTAACAAACTAATACAATTCTAACCTAAACACATGCTAAACGATTAAGTTAACAATTTAAAACATATCAAACTAAGTCTTAAAACACTATGCAAATCATACTTATGAACATCTCTGCATTTAACCGTTTGCTTGTCCTCAAGTAAACAAAACAACAAACACATAACACACAATGTATTAATGAGATAATTGCTTCAACTTCAAGAGATAAATTTAATTTTAAACATAATCATTCAAGTTATATCAAATCATTAACCTGCAAAATCTGCATCTAAGGACATTAAACTAAATATACATATTAATCTAGATCTAAGTGTTAATTTATTTTCCAATTGCACACATACATTAATAATTCTTTGTTTATTTAAACTCTGTAACTACTCCTAAGTACGTTTTCACGAAAAGTCAAACTATTACAAGTTGGGAAGGTTTTTTGTTAGAAAACACTTCTTTAAAAAAAAGGACTTAGTCTTTTACTCTGAGGCAAACATTGGTGATGAATGTCGATTTGGTTACTCGACTAAGTCATTTTTAAAACTGCTTAGTTGAGACGTCATTATAGCCTCTTGAAGTAGAGGCACACACTTGTGATGCACGTCTATTTGATTACTCAGCTACATCAAGTTCTCAACTGGCTTCTAGCTCTATTCATAACATGAAGGTTAGCAGAATATTAATTTATTTAAATTTAACAAACATAATTTTTTATTACCTATCTTATTTTTTTAGCTAGTCTTTTCCATGAAAAAATACTAGCAAAGCTACTTAAGTTAAAAGACTTCAAATTATGAATAAATGTGACAATTTAGAGAGTTAGAACTTAACACTAAATCCTAATTAAGTTGTATATTTAACCAAAGAACCCAATTCACTAATTTTACAAGCTAATGATTCTTCACAACCTAAGAGATTGTGTTCAAAATTAAATCAAATCCAATCCATTTAAGCCATTAACACATTCACACGATTCATAAAATGTAACCTAACTATCATATAATATGCAAAATTCACATTCAAAGCAAAACATATAACCCTCCCCACACTTGAATAACACATTGTTCTCAATGTGAGAAGGGTACACAAACACAATATGAAGAACATAAGAAGAAAATACTAACAAAAATGGAAAGAAAAGGGTTAGAACACTAAACCATCAAGGTGACTGAGGTAGTGATGGTGTCAGAGATGGAGACCAAATGCGTTTGATATTAAGCTGGCTTTACTATCTTATAATTAATTAAGAGAGAGTAAGAGAGTTAGTAATCCCAGATTATTTCAAATCATTAAAATTTTATTTTTAAATTTTGAAACAAATCTAAATATGTAACAATTTAAACCTAACTACCAAATGTGTTAATTTATGATCATTAGCTTGACCTTGTTTACTGAAAATTCAACCGAGATCAATGATGAGTGGCTTACTTCCACCCTTTTTATTCAACATCAGTTTTGTAGCCTGTATGTATGCTACAAATTTCAAAATGAACAGAAGGACAATATTGATAAAGTTGAGAAAACTAGTTAAACTTAATAATTTCCTTTTTTTGAGTAAACTGTCAACAAAACAAAGAATGACGAAACTCCTTGAATCTTCTGTCGAATCCAATGGTTTTTCTTATAAGAAGGTGAGTTCCTCTCTTTCTTCCTTAATCACCTTCGTCTCCTTTGCTTCTTCTACTTGAAGAATAGAGTGTAACACCCCCTCACCATAAGGTACGCACCGGGACGCCCGTAGGTCATTCCGATACATATCCTATGATAAGGGAGCGCTACGTGCGATTACTACCATACTCCACATGGCATCATATCAATTTGAATAATTAAAGCAGTAATTGTAATTCACAAGATTTTTAA
>JAOTAY010021270.1:0-10985 GCA_025629805.1 Erythroxylum baracoense | reverse complement strand
AAAATTTGGTTAGCTAAGAACTTCTCTATGAAAGACCTTGGAGAAGTAACTTATATTTTGGGGATAAGGATCTATAGAGATAGATAGAAGAGGTTACTTGGTTTTTCTTAGTCTACATACATAAACAAGATACTAAAGAGAATTAGCATGGAGTAGTCCAAGAGAGGTTATCTTCCCATGGTATATAGGATTACACTCTCTAAATCTATGTGTCCAAACACACGAGATGATAGGACTCGCGTGAGTCTAATTCCTTATGCTTTGACTATAGAATCAATCATGTATGTTATGTTATATACTAGACTCGATGTATCGTATGCTCTAAGTGTTACAAGTAGATATCATTCGGACCCTAGTGAGGTTCGTTGGGTGGCTATCAAGAATATCCTTAAGTACTTGAGAAGAAATAAAGATGTATTCTTGGTATATGAAGATGGTGATCTTGTGGTAAGCGGGTATACTAATGCCAACTTCTAATTCGATAGGGATGACTCCATATCCCATTTTGGATATGTATTCACGTTGAATGATGGTGCAGTCAGTTAAAAAAGTTCCAAATAAGAGACGAATGTTGATTCCATGAGAGAGACGGAGTACATTGAAGGTTCAGAAGTGACAAAGGAAGTGGTTTGGGTCAAGAAGTTCAAAAATAAAACTTGGTGTGGTTTCAAGCATCGCTGACCTAGTGCAGTTGTATTGTGATAACAACGGGGCTATAGCGCAGGCGAAGGAATCGAGGCCTCATCAGATGTCCAAACATGTACTCAGGTCCTACCATTTGATTAGAGAGATCATTGGTAGAAATTATGTCAAGATAGAGAGAGTTCCCACCGATTAGAATGTAACTAATTTATTGACTAAGCCTATTTCCCAGAAGAGTTTTGTGTCACATGTACACACCTATGGTATTAGATATCAAGGCGATTGGCTTTAGTGCAAATGGGAGTTTGTTAGAGAAGTGCTCTAAAGGCAATCACCTTTAGCACTTATCGTACAAATCATTTTATGATTACTAAAGGAATTTTTCATTATTTCGATGTTCATACATTTATGGATTGATGTTGATCTTAAGTTGATTTAATTAAGTCCTTGATACAAAACATAGCATGGAGGAAATCATGATGAGATTATGATAATGAGATTCCTATCATGTGTAATTATGTTAGTATCTAAAGTTTCCCTAGTCATAGGATTAATGAGATGGCATATCATTAATCAGGATAGCCTAGCGCATATTATACTCCTTTATTAGATTAAGCAATATATCTCATAAGCTGTAGACATGAGTTGTTTAGAGTTAACATATGGATACTTACTAAGGGTAGTAAGTACATTGGATTGACCTACTATGAGACAATCATATGGATATTCTATTTTAGTGCCAATGATAGTCTAATCATAGCAATGGTGCAAGTATCCTTTGACTTGAGGTGCTCAAGGATATCTTAGATACTGATCCTATGTTTTGACTCCATTGATCGGTGCCTTTCAGGGGTTACTCATAGGATGGTGATTAGGTACAGTTTGAGGTATTCAGAGGTAATTGAGTAGCCAATAAAGGATTCATCACTCTTGATAGAAGGAGATGATACCCATAACCTCTTGTTGGGGTCATTACTCTGGAGTCTCTGGCCAGAGCAGATATGTGTTATGAGGAGAGTCTTCAATGATATATAGAGTAATGAGATCCTCAGGACAAGATCTAATATCACTTGGACTAGATGTGACATAGTCAGTCTAGTGGGAGTTGACACTTTGACTATACTCTGAACCAAGTGGAGTATAAATGGTGGAAGGACAAATTGCATATCAATATTGCGTATGGAAGGGTTCGTAGACAAACCACTGACTTTCTGGTCAATTGGGGGTCATAACGTGTTGCTAGATACCGCTCTTGATTTACTTGAATTAAGTGTTAATTCAAGTGACCAACATAACTGAGAACCTAATGGGTCAATCACATAGGAGATCTGAAGGATGAGTAAATTGGTCTTAAATGATGATTCAAGATATGAGAGAGTGTTTCGAGATTGTATCGTGATGTGATCGTGGTAGAAAATATTGCTCATAGAATGGATTAGAAACAAGTGTTGTTGGCTTCCATTAGTGCATGCTATTAGTGGTCATTAACTTCCCATAACTTCCATTAATGCATGCTATTCATGACCATTAACTTCCCGTAACTTTCCATTAGTGATGGGGGTTATGGAAGGCTAAATGGTGCAAAAATTGAGATGATTTTCTTGCTTCTTTTGTAAAACACAAAAAATGAAAAAGATAGGGTTCTTTTTCGTACATATGCATTTTTTCTCTCTAACTCTCTCAGGAGTTCTTGTCTTTGCTAGCATAAAGAAAGAATTCTAGCCATCTCCTAATGAGGTTTCATCCTTCTATCTTTGTGTGGACTTTCATTAAAGACGGTCTATATCGATCATTGTGGTTTACGACAACCTAACGTGGAGAAGATTAAAGAATGAAGAAGATCGTTAAAAAGGTATATAAACATCTTACATTTCATGTTTTTGTTTTTGTATATCTATATGCATGAATAGATCTGGTTTTTGAGGTTCTATTTTATTTCCACTGCATATATTTAATATATATTCTGTATGAGATGCATGATCATAACCTAACAGAGGTTAATGGTTATAACTCAAGAGAGAGTAATCAACGCTGGGATCTTTTAAAGCTAATAATCTAGTAATTCATAATCGATCAAGTTAGCGGTAAAGATAGGTAAAATTCCCTTTATCTCAATTGTTAATTCCTTTAGGTTGATTCTTGAGTGTGTAATGCAATTGCTAAATTATTAATATTTTCATAATTGATTCTTAAATTGAATTCTTATTTTAGTTCCATTACATTTTGAATTTTTACGAATTATTCTGGCCTTAAATTTTAGGATTAGATTATCCCTCTTTGTGGGATCGACACCTTAGGTACTATATGAATGAATCGTGCGCTTATGAATTATCGAGGTTAATTTTTAAAACTTACACACATCAAAATAACCTGATCATCATACAACCGTGCATCACTAAATACGCCACTTCTAATATTTTACATGACTGTATTTCCTGCAGGTTATGCAAATTTTCATCTTCTAGTGTTTTCTTGTCCCATTTATACTTTAATCGATCTCATTCTTGTTCCATAAAGACAAATGAGCTTAAACATCAAGAGGATGGCTCAAAAATTATGATTTAACTTATTTTAGTTCTTGTGCTTCCAACTTGTACCTAAAATCAAATGTGAACCAAAATGAGTATCTTAAGTATTTCATGATATTAATCGCTAAGTATTAAGGAATGACTATATAAACAATTAAGCACACATTAAGTTCCTCTAGACCAAAAACTCCCTCAAAACTTGTCGTTTTTGACTGTTTGCCCGATGTAAGCCACAACTATAGGCCACATCCATGATCATGGGCTATGCCCTGGGCTTCTATCATAATAGTGTTATATGGGCCACGATTGTGGGCTAACTCCAATGCTTCAGTCACAATCGTAGTCTATTGTGCCATGATTGTGGGCCGTTGTTTGGGCCTGAGTGTCTCCGAAACTTCTCCGTTCTTCGATGTTGACCATTAAACACTAATAAACACATCAAGGTACCTCAAAAACATAATAATTAAGCTCAAAGACTTATACTATCCCATAAAAACACTTAAACATAAATAATTAACAAATAAACACCATTCTAACCTAAACACATACTAAACGATTGAATTAACAATTAATTACATATCGAATTAAGCCCTAAAATATAATGATATTCACACTCATCACATTTTCTTCCTTTAAAATCTTCCTTTATGTGCAATAAAGGCAAAAAAAATTTTTGCATAAAGCATAAGCAAATTGAAAATCTAATGAATGTATGACCTCGTAGTCAATAAAAGCACATATATATTGAAAATTGTAAAGGTATGACCTTATAGCCAATAAAGGGTAATTATGATGTCAACTGGAAAAACCAAACTCTTATATGATACAAAAAGTCACAAGTCATTATTTATTTTGAAATTGACATTTTCTCTTATTTGGCTTGATAGTAAATACAAAATTTAGGAATTGCCTTTAAGTACTAAAAGACACTAGCCAATCAAATAAAAAAAGCATGTAACAAAACCATATAAAAACCTTATCCCCACTAAATGAATAGTAGAAAGATTTTAAAAGGCAATAGAAAAGATAGTAAAATGCATATAACAAAAAAGCTTCAAACCTGTCTGCATCACAATTTCATCCATACATTATAAATGTAGAATTGCTACTAAAAAAACATTATCTCTTTTTATACAATGATTCAAAAGGCAATAAAGTGGCTCAACCTAAAAGCCTATGTAGATATCTTGCAGAACTTCCTTGAAAATCATAAAACAAAAGTCACTCTCATATATCAACTCACTTAGAGGCATGAAATCGATAGATCTTTCTATATATACAATTGCATATTACTACAAACTTGTGTTATATTAAGAATTATTGTGACAAGAACCAAGCATCTACTACTCGAGTTTTAAATGTTATTTGAAATTCTTTAAATGATATTAAAGGATTGCTTATAAGAAGTAGGGAAGATTTAATTGTGGATCTTTATATAAGAAGTGAGATTTTGTTACTTTTAGAAGTTAAAGTTTAACCTATTATGATGATTTGAGCGGAGTAAGCTGAAGAATTATAGTTATATAACCTAATTAATGTTGGGAGCATAACTGATGCCAGTTTTATAATATTGTTAGAGTGTTGAGAACCAGAATTCTATTTATATGGTGCTAATCTTTTTCGGGATTTTGTAGTAATGGATAAGTTTTTAAGGTGACACATTTTATTGCATGTCATAAAACCAATGATGCAGCCTACATTGCTAAATTTTTCTTTAAAGAGATTGTTATAATGTATGGAGTTCTGATCAATAGTTTTATTGTGTGTAAGTATTAGTTATTAACCCTCGATAATCCACAAGCGTATGGTTTATTAACGTAGTACCAAAGGTATTGATCCCACAAGGAGGGAGTTGATCTAATCTTAAAATCTAAGGTTAGAAATAATAATAGAAATTCAAATTACATGAAACTGATACAAGAACTTAATTCAATCAATCAAATTAAGAATCAAATACGAAATACCAATTACTAAGCAATTGCAACACACCCAGGAATCAACTAAAAATAATTAACAATTGAGAGAAAGCGAATTTTAGCTACCCTTAATAGTAACCTAACTGATTATGAATTATTGAATTGTTGGTTCTAAACTATCCTAGGGTTGATTACTCTCTCTCAAGTTATAACCATTAACCCTAAATTATAAACCCTAATTAGATTATGGAAGTTGCAATTTCTCAATTCACAACTTATCCAAAACCCTAATTAGCTCTAAAGTTTTCTAATAAACTATCGGAAACCTATACAAGATCTCTCTTTGCACAATTTCTTGATCTGATTCAATTCTTGTTCTATTAAATCACCTAACTCTCCTTAGTCCAATTTAATCGTTTTTCATTTGATTCACCCTCTCAGCTTATTATCAAATTATGCAATCACATAATTAAACACAATAAATCCAATAAACACATAAACAATCAGATTCATTAATTCAAGAGTAACATTTCAAAGGTAAGTTTAAAACATTCTCAACATTCTAGATCCTATCATCAACTATTCAATCTAATTCTATACAATAATAAAACTGAAATTAAATAGGAAATACAATCTAAATGGATGATGAGAGGCCGTGATGTCAAGAAACTCCTAATCTGGGAAGTACTTCGAGTCAGCTTCTTCTCCTCTTCTCTCTTCCTTCTTCTCTTCCTTTATCTCTCGATGATTTCTCTTTATGGTTTCTCAAGGTGGCTGATGCAAAAGCTCTCTCTACCTCTTTTCTTGTTCTTTAAATATCCCCTTGTATTCTAAGCAGCTCTAGGTTTTTTGGGGTCCAAAAGGTCCAAAAAATCCCACAAAACTTGACGTTCTTTAGTGTCTGCGAGTCTACTCGACGCAGGCCATGACAGTGGCCCCACAGGCCACAATCATGGGCCATTTTTTAGGCTTTTGTCACTATCATAGCATGTAGACCACAATCGTGGGCCAAGTCTGGTGATCTGTCACGATCCTGGCCTGACATGCGACAATTCTGTGCCATTGGTTCAACCCGAATGTCTCTGAAACTTCTCCATTCTTCGATGTTGTCCCTAAAACACTAGCAAACACATCAAGGTACCTCAAAAACATAATATTTAAGCTCAAAGACTTGTACTAACCCATAAAATACTTAAAACATAAATAATTAACAAACTAACACAATTATAACCTAAACAAATACTAAATGATTGAATTAACAACTAAACACATATTAAACTATGCCCTAAACCATGATATAATTTACACTTATCAACATTCCTACACTTAAACATTTGCTTATCCTCAAGCAAAAAAAATCAAACAAATAAAAAAACACAAAACACGCATATGCAATAATGAGACAATGGCTTCAACTTAGCGAAATAAATTTAACTAAGAGCACAATCCTTCAAGTTATTCTAACTTATTAATAAACAAAATTTACGTCTAAACACCTTGGACTAAATATACAAACTAATCAAAGTGTTAATGTTGAGTCTATTAACCTCTATCACTTACACAAGTACATTGATAATCATTCAGTCAAAACAAAAATGTGGCTATTTCTTAGTAGGTTTTCCTAAAAAAAATAAGCTACTAACAAGTTTTGTAGGTTTTTATTTGAAAACATTATTTTTGTTGATTTTTTTAAGGATATGAATCTAGTCTTTTTATGCGGAGGCAACCATTTGTGATGAATGTCGATCCGGTTACTCAACTAAGTCATATTGTTATTAAGCTGCTTAGTTGGAATGTCATTATATCCTTTTTACATGAAGGCACACATTTGTGATGCGTGTCAATCTAGTTACTCGGCTACATCACATTCTCAACTGACTACTACCTCTATTCATAACCTAAAGGCCAGCGAAATAGTTATTTTAGTTAAAATTTATACAATTTTTTCTTTTTTTTTCTTTTTTTAAAACAAAATTTTGCCTATCTTTTAGCCAATCATTCTCATGAAAATGTACTAATAATGCCACTTATTTGATTGGCCTAAAATTATAACTGAGTATGGAAAATTCTTAGGTGAATGGACTAACATCGTATCCTAATTAACCAGTATATTTAGCCCTAAGTAACTTAGGTCACTAATAAATCTTCACAACCTAAAAGACTATGTTTAAGGCTAAATCTATCCTATTAAGTCCCAGTCATTGACGCATTCACACAATTCACATCATGCAACCTAAATAAACTATCATATAATATGCAAAATTCACACTCAAGGTAAAAACACACAACCCTCCCCACACTTGAACAACACATTATATTCAATGTGAGAAGAAGACAAACAAACACACTTGGAAGGAAATAAAATTAAAAAATATAAAAATAAAGACTAAATTTAAAAGAGAAGGGTTACAGTGACGAAGGTGAGGTTTGAGAATAAATCCACTTGATGCTCGAGATTGTTGTCTTGCTTAAAGAGAGTAAGAGAATTAGTAATCCCAGATCATTTCAATTCATTAAAATTTTATTTAAAATTCAAAACAAATCTAGCTAAACAAAAAAATTTAAATCTAACTAGTGAATGTGCTAATTTATGGTCTTTAGCTTGACCTTGAATCATTGGAAGCTCAGCCAGGATTAATTATAAATGGCTTGCTTCCATCCCTTCTTGTTCAACATCAATTTTGTAGCCTATGAGTAAGCTACAAATTGCAAAATGATTAGAATGACAATATTGACAAAGTTGAGAAAAAGAATTAATTTTAGTAATGTCCTTTTCACTAACAAACTGTCAATAAAATAGGGAATAACGAAACTCCCTAAATCTTCTAGTAAGTCTAGCAATGTTTTTGGTAAAAGGGTGAGCTGCTTTTTTTCTTCTTTAGTCATTCCCTTTTCTTTATCTTTTTTTTATTCACGCAGACAGACTTTTATAGCTTCTTCAAACTTGATGTTCGTTATCATCTGTTCTTCTTCCTTTTGCTTTTTTAAAGATTCGAACACATCCATTCGCCTAAATGAGTCACACTCCTTCGGATTCTTTAATACTTCATTCATGTTGAATGTCACTTGGTCATTACTAATCTGAAGGATAATGTTCTCTTCATAGACATCTACTAAAGTTTTTTGATGTTTAAGCATGGTATATCAAGATCTGGCGGATAGTATGAGGGGTTGTCATTCTTTTCTTCATCCTCTTTCTTGATTTCTAGTCTTCTATAAGGTGGGGTTCAGCTTGATTTCTCACTGGTTCCTCTAGCTCTACCTCATTCCTAAGTGTGATAGCTTGACATGGCGTTATTGAATTTGCTTTCATGCTATGCATAAAATTTTCCACACTTTGTTTACAAAATTCCTTGGAAGGCTGGCCCATTCAAACCTTTAGGTTTTGAATAGAAGAGGCATTATCTTCTGCTACTTGCTCAAACTTCTCTTCCAATCTCTTCTGGGTCTCTTCCATATCTGTGAGCTTATCCATGATTTTGTCCAACTTGGAATCCCATGAACTTGATTCATCTTGTTGAAATCCTAATAAGTCTTAATGTGTAATGGGAATCCTTTCATTATTAAACCAATAGAAATCTGGGTAGTTCTGTCACCCTGAAGTGTATGTGTTTAGATAAGGATGACAATTTTCTCAACTGAATTTGGGCTCATTGAAATACACAAGAGTCGTTTGCTCCCTATAACATATATCCTCCATTATTGTTCTTTCTTTCTCTTTTTGGTGTTCAATTCTTGAGATTCCCCATTGTTTTCTGGTGATATCTAAGTATGGTGCTTCTTTCACGATCATGGCCATGATCATGGGCCATTGTTTCGACCTGAATTTCTTCAAAACTTCTCCGTTATTCGATGTTAACCCTAAAATACTAGTAAACACATTAAGATACCTAAAAAACATAGTATTTAAGCTCAAAGACTTGTACTAACCTATAAAATACTTAAAACATAAGTAATTAACAAACTAACACAATTCTAACCTAAACACATACTAAATGATTGAATTAACAGATAATCACATATCAAACTATGCCCTAAAAAGCATAGTGTTAGATAGAGATCTCAAGCCTTTGAACTACTTTTGGAAAAGATTGTGGGGAAAATTGTGGACTCAATTAATTATATTCATCTTGTCATCCATAAAATGATTATCAAACCAAAGTGGAATATGACTTTAGGGACATTGTTGTGTGCAATTATGTGTAGGAATCTTAGGACATAGGAGATTCATTATCTTTTATTAAATTTTTTTGCAATGACACTGTCTATAATGCTAGGAGGTTTACACCATTTGAGATTGCTTATGAAATTAAACCATTGTTTCCTATGGATCTTGTGTCTATTCCTCTAGTAGAAAGGAGTAGCTTAGATAGTAAGAAGAAAGTTGAGCTAGTGAAGAAGCTTTATGAGAAGGCAATGTCAAACATTGAGTAGGAGATTCGATAATACATTAACCAATATAACGAGGAGATAAAGGAAGTGATATTCAAACTTAAAGATTGGATTTGTGTGTACTTGCAAAAAGAGAGGTTTTCAAGAAAGAAAAAATCTAAAATACATTCAAGAGGAGATGGATCGTTTCAAGTCATGAAAAGAGTTAATGAAATGATTACAAGATCGACTTGCCATATGAGTATAGTGTTCATTCTACCTTTAATGGGGTTGATTTATCACTTTTTGATTTTGTAGAGGAAGATGTTGATTTGTGTATGAATCCTTTAAGGAGAGAGAAAATGATAGGAATCAAGTATCTGTTATTTGAGTTTTGAAGGCTACTAGAGATCCTTTAAAGGTTATTACAAGATCATTAACACGAAGTAAAGCACGGAAGACTAAGAAAGCTCTCAACGATAGTAGTGAATCCCTATTAACCGAGTGAGGTTTTGATACTTCAAGAGGTTGATGTTAGACCTCTTGTGATGATCTAAGTAAATAAGTAAGCTAACAAGTCAAGGTTACAAGATGTAATTGGCACCAGAATCAGAGGATAATCGACGTTAATCTTACACTATTGTTGGAGTGTTGGGAAATGTAATATAACTGAAACTAGATTTATGTCTATAACTAACCTTGGTCCTTTATTGGATTTTGTGGATTGAAATTCCAAATTTAACATACAACTAGTGCCAAACTCATCTTTGATTTATTTCATTTTTATTTAGAGCAAAACTGGTGCCAATTGTTCTCCAAGATAATCATAAGACTCATAGTATCATCAGATAGCTTTTTTTTTTAATTTTCAAAATAGAATTTTGTATTTTAAGAGTTTATTTCCTTTTTAATTTACAATTTTATGGTTTTAGGTCTATAATGATCTTAAAGTTGCTTTAACTCAAAATTTTATATCTATTTAATTATTCAAAGCCGTTGAAGTATTTTTCTATCAACATTTAGAATGGACCTGCTCAAGGTTCTCTAAAAACATCAACCTTATCTATTTTACTACTGGCGATCAAAACCCTGGGATATTATTACTTTCAATAACATTTTTTTATAGTGTAGCAATTTGTTGAGCAAGTTCTATATAATATATCTTCCCTTCACAAGTAGAGAATGTAGAGAGAGAAAGTTGAGAAACCTCCTCTTTGGGGCAGTTTGGTGATGTTGTCACCTGCAACCAAATATAAAAGAATTCACTTCCGTTAAAACAAATTAATGTAGTAGCGGTAAGCGGGTATCGTTCCCACGAGGAATTCTTACGGTAATGAGTGCGAATTCAAACGAAACAAATAACAAAAGTAAAAAGGGGGATTTTGTTTAATCACGGCAATAATAGAAAATCAAAGGGAAAAATCGCAAATCGAAGGCAATAATTAAATCTAAAAAATCAATGGAAAAATACCTTGGTTTCGGGTCACCGATGTTATCATGCTATTATGGATCCTCGACATAAAATTGC
>JAOTAY010021269.1:0-10986 GCA_025629805.1 Erythroxylum baracoense | reverse complement strand
GATGAATATGCAAAATAGGTATGCGACAGTGGTGACACCGGAGAAGAGAAGATAAAACGATAATGGTTAAGGTGTTCGCTTTGAGAGATAAATTCACATATTAGTTTATGCTGCATGCAAGTTGGACTTCAAAAATGGGGTCTAACATTGTTGGTATTAGAGCAAGCACGAGTGAGACTCCGAAGACGGGGTTCAACAGAGCTAGTTTGTCGAAAATTTTGGACAAGTTACAGAGCAATATGACAATCTTCACAAAATATTTCAAACAAATTAGATTAAAAATATTCACTCGATCGTCTATCTGATCAATACATAGGCTAAAAGTTGAAAAAAAGTGTGTATATCTTACCAACAACAAAGCAGCTACCTCTCATTATTTGTAATAGTGTGCAGTGGCAATTACTATTATTTATTAGTGATTTTTCCTTTTTTATTATAATATCTTTTCGTCCCTTTCTCTTAACTTCATGATAAGTGTAAATTCCATCATGTTTTAGGCCTTAGTTTAATATTTATTTAATTATTTATTCAATCATTTAGTATATGTGTTTAGGTTAGAATTATGTTAGTTTGTTAATTATTTATGTTTAAGTGTTTTTAAAGGGTTAGTGATAGTTATGCATTAGTCTATGTTTTTCTATCTAAATTGGCTTGTGTTTTCTTGCATAATTGTTGATTATTGTTGTTGTTTAGGATTCATTTAGTATGTTTTCATTTAGTTTGACTTCCATTGTTGTTCTTTTATGTTTGATGTTAATTTAGGGTGAGAATTGACAATTTTTATATAGGAAGGAAGATGGAGTAACTTAGAGATTGAGCTAGAGATTAAAGAGGAAAAGAACAGAGGAGCAAGGCTTCATTAAACTTGGGATTTTGGGACTATTAAAAGATAATTAAGCCTCCATCATCAAAGAGAGACGAAACCCTTATGTACAAAACACCATTCTTGAGTGAAAAACAAAATTTTGGAGCCTTGAGGAAGGATTAAAGCCAAGGATTATAATCAAGATTGGGGAAAATAGCACATCAACATCCAAAATTCCAGATTTTAGCAAAGAAGAGAATAAATTCCTTTTATCCAATCTTCTGTGTTTTTCTTTCTTATAATCTTTGTAAGATGGATTATTTGTGTGTTGATGATGTTATGGAGACCATGATGGCTAATTTAGTTTAGGGATTGCTTTTGAACTATTTTGTTACCCCTATTTTATTGAATTGAATGAAATTGTCTTTGTTGATTGTTGATTTATTTGTTATCTTACAACAAATTGAGAGAGTCAGTGAGATTATTTGGTTAAGATTATACAATGAAAGTTGGCAACCTATAGATATACAATCATCACGTTAACTGATTAGTTAGAAGAGAGATCTTAATGAATTCAATTGATCACCCATAGGATAGTTTAATATCGAGTTGAATTGGTAGAGTCATTGGCTATGTTGAGAGAGATTGATTCCATTTAATTTTATTAGGGACAATTAATTACACCTTGAGAGAGGGTAGTTAATACATTCAGAAATCTTAGGTGAGACACAATTCGATTAATAAAATAGGAGGAAAAAAATAAGGAAAAAAGTAATCTCTAGTCTTTAAATTCTTGAATTTCAATTTTTCTGCACTTTGATGTTGTCTATTGTTTTGTGTTAGTCTTTTAATTTTAATTTAATTTTCAGATTATTTACATTAAACAATTTCATTTCTTAAATAAAATTTTTTTCTAAATTAAGTGGTGTCTGGGCATTAATCGCTATGGGGTCGATATCCACTTTTTAACTACATGTCACGACTCATTCACTTGCAGATTTTGAGCGTAAATAAGTAGTTTATGATGCATAGTTACGTGCAAACAAGTTTTTGGCGTCATTGTCGGGATTGATTGTTTAGCATCTTATTTAATTTAGATTGCTTTGATTTAAGAATTTTGATAGTTTTCCTTGTGTAATTGAAAATGCATGAACATAAAGAATACGCGAAGAATGAAAGAAGTTAGTAAAGAATAATTTCCCATCATCAAAAGACACGAAAAAGAGCTGAGAAGGGCAAAGCATCTAAACTTTTCACAACTAGATATGGCTAAAGAAAGAGAGCAAGGAGGACTGAAGAGGACTCGGATGAATTTTATGACGCCAGGATTTAGTCCTCAAGGAGTGGAAGGCTGGTGGTTTAAGCAAACAATTTTGAGATGAAGCCAGCGCTCCTCAACATTTTACAAAATAGTGTGCAGTTCTACAGGCTATCCAACTAGGATCTGAATGACCACATCGTAAATTTTTTGGAGATCTGTGACACCTTTCAATTTAATGGAATCTCCAATGATACGGTAAACTTCACACTGTTTTCTTTTAAATTGAAAGATCGAGCCAAATCGTGGTTCAACTTATTGAATTCAGGATAGATAACGATTTGGGAGTAGCTTATCTAAGCATTCCTCGCTAAGTATTTCTTGTTAATGAGGAGATTAAAAATTTCCAACAAACGATGGGAAATCTCTCTGTGAAGCTTAAGAGAGATTTAAAGAATTGTATAGAAGTTGTCCCAATCATAACCTTCCGAGATAGTTTCTACTTCAGACATTCTACAATGGAGTGGTCCGGGCATGAGGGGAACTATCGATGAAGCAGCTGGACATTCATTAATGAGGAAGATTGTAGAAGCAGTTCATGATCTCTTGAAGGAGTTGGCAAGTAATAGCTGCATGTGGTTAAGCAAGAGGAGCAGACAGGGGCAGAAAGAACAAAAACGTATGATACCCATTGACTTTGTTACTACTTTGCAGGCTCAAATCACGACTCTTACAACACAGCTGAACAACATGCAAGGAGCTTCCTCTGCTACAGTGAAGGCGATGTAAGTTCAATGTGAACTGTTGATTGAGCCGAAGTTTACTATCTAAATTGGCAACACTTTTATGGCCTTTACTATACCTTTTAACTCCTAATTCTTAATTTTGTGCTTACTTTGATCCTTGAAAGTGCACTTTTATTTTATGCAATTTGATAGTAAAAATTGTCACAATTGGTATTAATTGCATTTCTTAAGTTTTCTAAAAACAATTGACACTCAAATTGCTATTTTTGAATGTAGGATCCTCAAGGAGAAGGGAGTCAACGTGCTGAATTGAAGTCAACAGGAGATCATAGCTTTAGGAAAAAGTTTGCCGCGGAGAAGTTTAATTCTCTCGCCATGGCGAAGGATCCAGAAAACACACAACGCTGCGACGAAGATTAATACTCTTGCCGCGGCGAAGGAACCAGAAACGTCGAAAACCTGAACATATTTGGTTGAGCAATAAATTTATAGGATATGTCATACATATCAAATAAATTTAGCTAGGATTAAATTTGTTATCTAATACATTCATTATAATACTATACATTGACCAACATAATTTTAACATTTAAAACTAATTTTATCGTCATATTCATATCTCCATATGATTTACTAGAATAATTTCTTTTTTCTAATCAAATCTTTTCTAATCTGACTCATTGGGATCCATGTCATGCTGACAATAAAATTAAAACCCCTTTTAATTCTATACATCATAAATAGTATCTTGCAATATACATTATAATTACTCAAATGACATAGATGATAAGTATTATACACAAATCATGATCCCGAAGCAAAATTTGCCCGTGTCAATTTTCTTGTCTCATAATACACTAAATAAATGCAAGATTGGAATATATCATTCTTGCTAATTTATTTCTTTTTAATTTACAAAGTAAATTGTAAATATGATTAACTACTTAATCATATTGCATGCATACAATATTACTTTATTAAGGGCCCATAGATATTATCGATTATATCTTATACAAGGCACAATGGTATTATTGATGAACATTTATCCTCTATACAAGTCATGCATACTGTGGCATTATCTGTATAGCTACCTGTTACGGTCGACATTAGACAATACCAATAAATACACATTTCTCATGTAAGGAAATGAACATATCATGCCATAGAATTCACAACACGTATGAAACATTAATGACATAAACACAATCCCAATAATGTTTCATTTAAGGTCTATCGAATACCATATTCTCCATTATGTATCTATGTGATTAAATCGATAACTCCTTATCGAATGGTTTGCTTCACCATCATTTAATCCACACACCAATCTTTTAGTGTTAAATTAATATTCCATGTTAATTACCAAGATTAGCGACATTTCAGAGTAATCTTTATTTTCCATTATAGAGTTCTACAATCCGAGTCCTCAACCAATTAATATATAAATATTGAAAACTCATAGAACAAAATGATATAAATCATTCAATTCATGAACATAACTACTAGAATACAACCACCCAATGATTGTCTTCTATATCATAACACTAACAAATAAACCATAAACACTTGAATGTATAGATTGAAATCCTTGAGAGAGTGTTAGTTCTTGTTTCATTTGATTTTGATAGAAATGATGAAATGCTATATTTTAACAATGTGTCCTATGAGTGCTTATTCTCTTGATTGTTATTTTATCTTAATCCTTCAATATGAATTAGCTTTTGGATATTTCTGGATAGCATGAAAGAAGATGAGAGGTTGTTATGAAAATAATTGGTATAATGAATTAATGTATACTTGAGGACAAACAAGAGTCCGATGTGGGGGAATTTGATAAGATGATATCTTGATATATTATTTAATATTATCTTCTTTGTTTTGGATTTATTTTAGTGCTTAAATATGTAAATTAATGTTAGCTTTTTGTTTAAGGAGATGAAAAGTGGAGATTGCATCGAATTGGAACACTATTGGTGATAATCAAGAATTTTGGATAACGTGAAAAGATGAATGCAATAGATAAATGGAGATATAGTCAAATAATAGATTTACTAGAAGAGATGAAGATTAAGTAGGAAACTTCCTTCTATCCCTATCATTAAGCGATTAGGATTTGTTTTAGATAAGCATCTTTGAGAGATAGGATAATATTAGGTTTGGTAGGAAAACACTATAAAAGGAACCTTCCATACCTCTTCAAAGAGGAATCGTTCTCCTCTTACTTTTCTCTCAATTCTTTATCTTTCTTCTATTTTTGGTATTGGAGAAAAATCTAAGTATGATTAAACTCAATCGTTCTGATTCAATGAGATCCAAGACTCTAGTTGTAACCTTGTGAGGTTTTGTTTTTAATTTTATTCATATTTTAATTTAAGTATTTCTTGTTTTGAGTTCTTATATTTCATGAATGATTAATATTGATTAATCTGACAAATTAATTTAATGTTAATTATCCTATTGCTATCCATGAACTCAATTATCCGTAATTGTCATGAAGGATTGGTACAAGTAGCAAATACATTATTTATGAAATAACATATTTAACTTATGATAAAGAAGAAAGCTAATTTAAATAGTTGCACCTATCTCAATTATTTAATTTATGGTTTAGTCTTTTTCATTAAGCTTATTGCTATCATTTAATTGATATGGAATGTTATCACACCCAGTCAATTGATGGTAAGTTTTGGTTTGGATGCTCGGTTTGAACTAATTAATTTAGGAAATTTCGGGACTTATTACAACTATCCTAATATGTTTCAGACTAACTACTTGAATTGTGATATTTACTCTTTTTAGACCAATGATTAATGTTACAATTAGATCAATCTTTCAATTGAATCGGAGTTGAGTATTCTTGAATTTATCCCTTTTATATTCAGTTAATTTATTTTCATTTCTTTTAATTAATTAATTAATCAAAGCCCTCCTACCCCCCCCCCAAATATTATTTTATTACCTGAAATTAAGAAACTAGTGTTTAATTCTCTAGGGATTCGACCTGGTTCCATAATTACTACAAGAAGTTTGGGGAATCGGAATTATTTTAGGAGCTTTGACAACCTAATCATGAATCTTTTGTTTTGTATTTAGCCTAAATTTTTAATATGTAATACTTCCTGATCAAGTTGTCAAGTCTTACAATTTATATCCCTTAATTATCGCAAGTACAATTTATATCCCATGAGGAGGGTAAACTAATCTAATTCTAGGTTATCTAAGGCTCAAAAATTAATAAAATTGAAATTAAAAAATGAAACAAGAATATAAACACGGGAATTTGATTGCATGAATTCAACTCAAGAAATTAACACAAAATAAGAATTGAAATTGAGCAACACAAAAGGTTACTATGGAAATTAATCAAAAGAAATTACCAAGTTATGAGAGAGGGGATTCTACCTATCATTAATGCTAACTTAGCCAATTATAGGTTATCGAGGTGTCGGTTCTAGAATATCATAGGGAGAATTACTCTCTATCGAGTTATAGTTTAGTGCTTAAAACATTAACCCTAATTAAATTATGGAATTTGCAATCTCTTAATTAACAAAAGACTCATAATTAAAATTAAATTAGAAGCTCTTTACTAAACTATCGGGTCTTACATGAGATCTCTCTTTGTACAAAAATCGAAATGATTATTATGTGGTCTATTAGATCACCTAACTCTCATTAATCCAATTTAATCATTTGTATCTGGCTCAGCCTCTCGGTTTTATACCGAAATATGAAAAAATTGAAATTAATCACAACACCTAGTCAATAAAACATAAATCAACTATATTGATATTAAATCAAAGTAAAATCCCAAAGGAAGAGTTAGAACATCGTCAATAATCCAAAACCTATCATTATACAATCCACTTCAATCTTATACATTAAATGAACATAAATGAAATGGAAAGGAAATATAACTTGGATCGGACAATCCAGAAAGGTAGTAACGTCAGGAGACCACCTAATCCAAGAAACAGCAGCATCGAGACCGGCGTCTTCTTGCTCTTCTTCTTATCTCTCCCTCTTCTTTTCTCTCTCTCCTGAACTTCACAAAAGTGGTAGAATGTAGAAGCTCCCTTAAGGTTACATCATTAAGTCTTATATAGTATTTCCAATCAGGGCAACCCTAGGGTCTTTTCCAGGTCCAAAAGGTCCAAAAAGTCCCTTAAAAACTCAAGTCGAGAATATTGTCCGCATATCTATCACGTAAGCCACGATCATGTACCTTAGTAGCACGATCGAGGTCAGGAGTTCTCCCTGCACCAACTTCTGTCACGATCGTGGCATATTCCCACGATCCCCTATGATTGTGGCTTCTTGCTCTTGCTTCTGTCACTATCGTGGCCTTGGGTTTTTCTCGAGTCTTCTCCAAATCTCCTCTAATTGCCCTGAAATACTAACAAACACACCAAGGCACCTCATAAATATAAAATTAAAGTTCAACGTCATATTCCAACCCATAAACACTTAAAACGCAAATATTTACTAACATATTTCTAACATAAACACACACTAAATAGTCAAATCAACAGCTAAACACACACTAATCTACCTATAAAAACACGATGCAATCTACACCTATCAACATGCGCATACGTAAACATTTGCTTGTCCTCAAGGAAAAAAAATGAGAAAAACACACAACAGGCAATGTAGTAATGAGGCAATGGCATTCAACTTCCCAAAACTAATTTAACTTCGTACACAATCTCTCAAGTTGTTCCAACTTATTAACTTGTGAAAGCTACGTCTAAGTACCTTGGACTAAATATACAACTAATCCAGACCTTAATGTTAAGTTTATTCACCCCTATCACTTGTACAAACATATTGATAATTATTTGGTTAATAAAAAATGTAACTATCCCTAAGTATTTTTTCATGAAAATTTAAGTTGTTCACTAAGATCGGTAGATTTTATTTGACAAAACATTGTTCTTTTTGTTAATTTTAGTTAGCATGAAGCTAGACTTTTACGTGAAGGCATACATTTGTGATGCATGTCAATCTGATTACTCAGCTACATAACATTCTCAACTGGCTACTAGATCTATTCATAACTCGAAGGCCAATGGAATAGTTAATTCATTGAAATTTCTACACATTTTTTAACACATTATTTTGCCTACCTTATTGCCTTTGCTAATCATTTTTATGTAAATATAATAGTAATGTCACTTATTTGATTGGCTTAAAATTATAAATGAATATGGCAACTTTCTAGGGTGAATAGACTAACATCGTAATCTAATTAACCAACTTATTTTGCCCTAAGTAACTTAGGTCACTAACTTCACGAGCTAATAGGTCTTAGCAACCTAAAAGACTATGTTCACGGATAAATTAATCCCGATATGTCCTATCCATTGACGTATTCACACAATTCATATTGTGTACCCTAAACAAACTATCATACAATATGCAAAATTCAAACTCAAGGTAAAAACACACAACCTTCCCCATACTTGAACAACACATTGTCCTCACTGTGAGAAGGTTACTCGAACACACTAGGGGGGACTAAAATAACATAAAATAACATGAAGAACATAAGAACAAAATACTAACAAAAATGAAAAAAGAAGTGTTGGAACACGAACTTATCGGGCCAACTGAGGAAAAGATGGTGTCAAAGGTGGTAGTTGACCACCTTGAACCTTAAAATATTGATGAATATGACTTATATCTCAACTCTAGCGTCATTGTGTGTAGGCTAACTCCTTCATCATCCTGGAGTTTTCTACAAGTTTGTATGTAAGTGTTTTAATGTTGTCGGAGATTGCAACGAGCACCTTCTTCCAACCAGGTTCTTCTTCCTCCTCCTCCTCTTCAGACTCCTCATTAGTTGAGTCCTCTTCTTGTTGATGAGGCACTGAACTTGAACTTGCCTGCCCTGCCCTAGTCTTTACATAGGATTTGTCATTGATGTAGCAAAGTTCCACATTATGACACTTCAAGATTTCAGCTTGCCACAAGCGATGACGGTTCATGAACTCAGGATGAAGGATAGTGAGTTCATTGTAATTGACACAATAATACTCAGCAATGGTTGACACCAAATAACTCATACCTAAATTATTGTTTCTCTTACATAGAGTAGCAACAATTGCATTAAAAATATAGGTAGAGGTGCATACTAGGATACTGTGATCTATGCACCACAACAAAAAAAAGTTTCTTTCTTGAACATTTATTAGTTTGGTTTTGTCAAATACCATTAACATATGAATTTATGCTGCAAAAAATGTTCATGACTTCTGATTATGTTGTTGCGAGCATTTTTGGCATCGAATTTTTCCATCCCAGTTAATTCATTCCAATAATAGGTAGCATGGAAATCATCGTATTGATCCACTATAAATGACTCGGGGAAACCATAAATTTCATATAAAGTGTCATAATTAATTGACCCTGCCACCTAAACCTCAAGTCCTTTGAGTTAGTTTATATTGAAAAGAAGTGAGGAATTCCTAGATTAATTCCTGGAAAATAGGATATTGAAAATGTATGAATTTACCCCACTGAATTCTTTCTCCTAGGTTCTCAACCTTGTCTCTCAATCCTATGCTATCCAACATATCAAATCAAAGTATTTAGGAACCATTATTTGCTTAAGGATAAGGGATTGAAATTGAATACCATCCTCTTCTGAATAGATTGGGAAGGGTGCTTTAATATCTGTTGCCCTATTCCTTTGACTACGGCCCGATTGTTGGATTTTCCCAGAGATTGGGTGCATTTAACTGTCTAGTTAGTGCATGAAATCGGGATTAAGTGTGAGTGAATTTTTGAGAGAGTGAAAGATATGACGGTCAGTAAAGAGAAGGGAGAGCGTTTGGAGGTCTTAGGATTAGAGAGATAAAGTAAAAATGAAAGTGATTGAAAAATTGAGGTTAAATGTAAATATATTGGTGAGGAAGGGTTAGAAGGGGACAATTGGAAATTTTCAATGAAAAATGCATGTGATAGTTCTGTCCTACTATAGGCCATGATCGTGGCCCTTAAGCAGATGACTGCCTGTTTGTGACTAGTTGCCACGATCATGGTAGGAGACTTTTCTTGCACTTTGCTGAATTTTTGTCTTTTCTCATTTCACCTCCAAGATCCTTCCCTAACTTCTTATTTACACTTATCACCTCATTGTGCTTTCCTTCCCTAGCAATCCTAAGTCAACATTGATCATCTACTCTTCCACGACATTTATTTGGAAACATAACACATAAACCAGGGAATTCTAAACTATCTAAAACTAAAGGAAAATAACAAGCAATTAAAAACCATGGGTTGCTTCTAATACAGCGCTTTTTTTAACATCAGTAGCTTGACATGCTATTTATCCTCATGGCAGTTTAAGAGAGTCCTTCAATGGTGGTGTAGTTTTCAATCTCATAAAGTGTAGTTGTGCCATCGAGTTGTGCATGCCACCACCTTCCTTCTTTTTATTCTTCCTCCACCTTCTCTTTCAAGATTTTTTCTTTTCAAGTGAACCTTTGCGAGCATCAACATGCTCTAATTGTCCTCAAGACTCAATTCCTTTGATGATGGCCATAAGTAAAAGAGTACTTTTTTTTCTTCGATACTGTGAAGGTTATATGCTCATCACCTACCCTCAATGTCAGTTCACCCCCATCAACATTAATAATTGAGTGAGTAGTCAGATGCTTCTTTGAATCTTGATAAGCGCACTGCTTCTTTGAATCTTGATAATCGCTTCTTGAATCTTGATAACCGCTATTTAGTTGAGTTCTGTAACTACCTCCAACTTACTAACTGCTCTAAGTACTAGCGTATCTTCTGCTTTGTATCGTCTGTGTTTTCTTTTGTATTTAGCTTCTTCTGTATCTTTACTTCTTCTGTGTTTCGCTTCTTCTATGTATTTCTTTTGTGTATTGTTTCTTCTGTATCTTTACTTCTTCTGTGTTTCGCTTCTTCTATGTATTTCTTCTGTGTATTGTTTCTTCTATATTTCGGTTCTTTTGTCTTCTACTTCTTCTTCTGTCTTCTACTTCTTCTGTCTTATATTTCTTCTGTCTTCTATTTCTTCTATCTTCTATTTCTTCTGTGCTTTTACTTCTTCTGTCTTCTACTTTTTCTATGCTTTTAACATACTCATCAAACTAGTTCATTTATTTCTAACATTATTATTATTTGATTGTCATCAAAATTAATTATCGTAA
>JAOTAY010021268.1:0-10989 GCA_025629805.1 Erythroxylum baracoense | reverse complement strand
AGATGTGTTTTGTTTTAGGTTTAAGGGGAGGGTATTTTTGACATTTCACCAATGTCTTTGGTTTCTGTCTCCGTCCCTTCATTTCTGTGCCACAGTCATGAAAGTCACAAGAATTTAATGTCTCTGTCTCCGGAGTCGGGACAAATTTGAGCGGAGACAACAACCAAACACTTTGGGGGACATGATTTTCCTGTCTCTGTCATCTGTCCCCGCACACGGGGACAGCAACCAAACACTGCGTAATAGCACCAGAGAGCGCGAGCGACTGAGACGGCTCAGTTCTGGGGCGCGTATTGTACGTTGGATTGATCCAGATCTAAAGGATGACTTACTTTATTCTTTTACATTACAACCTCGCTCTGGCCCTCACTCTCTTTTGTCTCCGCTACTGTGTATGAAACACTCTCTTTCCTGTATCTACCGATGGATCAGTCACAGAAACAACAAAGGCATGATCATGGAGTAAAACAGCTACAGCTTGTGGAAGAAGAAGAAGAAGAAGAAGAAGAAGAAGGTGGTCTGCAGCTGCGAGGTAGAAAGACTCAGTACCCAACCACCATTGTTAACAACAAGATCAAGGAATCTGCCCATTTTAGCATTTCCAGCAATGGTCAACACTATAATTCTGCTCCAAACTACTGTCACACCGATCAGGAAGAGGACCACGAAGCAGTTCCTCCTGGTAGCGTTTACTTTGACGAACTTGGAGGTATTCTCTTTCAGTCTTTGTGACCTTTTCCTACTCTGTCATCTACGTTCCTCAGTTCTTCTAATTTCCACTCTCTTTATCTACTTCATCATTGTCCTCGTTAATTTTTCTCTCTCCTGCTTCTTTTTCTCATAGCAAACACATCTGCAGGGCTTCGTTCATCAAAACTAAAATATTAAATTGCTTGCTTGGTTCTATTGTGGCCCTCACTCTCTCATTTCACTATAGTATTGGCTTATGTATGTTTATTCTCTTAGAGATGAAAGCCATTCTTTTCGTTTTATTTTGTTCGTGCCAAAAGGATCTTCTTCTAACCTTTTACTTGATGATTTGCAGTTCAACGATTGCTGCCTTCTTTACTTTGTTAAGCACAATCTTTTACAAGTCTAAACATTGCCGACCTAAATATTACCATCTACGTATTATTTCATTAAATTTGTTCACTTAATGAGCTTTAGCTGCGTTCTTGGTTTTGGATGTGGCAGTTTACTACCCATGTGATTGACCACACGAATTTCTCAAATTGTGCTTTATGTATTTGGCCCTTATTACTTCTAGTGGGGTTTTTATTAACTGCAGTTTGATTAATGACACTATTACTCAGTAATGAAGATAAGCTTCAATCGGGATAGATGGTGTCTGTGAAAGTAGGCCACCCCAGGTTCTAGAGTGCAGTACAACTGGCCGTGGCTGGCTCCAAAGGAAACGTCTGTTAAAATGTGATCACAGATCCAAATAACTTATTCTGAATCTTTATAGAAAAAAAAAAAAAGAAGAGCATGCCATGTTCATTTCACCGGACTTTTACATTTCTCGTTTTCCACAATATGATTCTCGAAATTTCTCTGTAATTCACTGTTCTGTAAGTATACCATTACTCTTTCCTGTTTTTGAGTGAAGGAAAATGGCAATGTCGCCACTGCAATTGGACCTACTGTCTTGGAATTCCATCGAGTAATTTTACTTCAAACCTTAACGGGCACATCCTGATGGATGTCGGAAATTTTAATCAACATGGACGATATTTTGTTTTTGAAACTAAAGGTTAGTGAAATGACAATATTTCTTCGGAAAGCAATTAGTTACAGTTAATAAAACTGCTTTTCTTAGTCTCTTTAACTGGAGAACGGTTTTCTGGTTTGGCTTATAAGTGCCCATTGCTGATATCTGTTGTCCATCTGAAACAATAGCAGCCTAAGTAGTTAGTAGTTAATTATTTGATAACATTGATATTGATCTTTTATTACAGGATGACCAAATATTACCTTTCAATTCCTCATGGATACGCACTAATCAAGTTAAAAACAATTTATAAAGAAAATCATCTTTATCTATCGTGGGATGACTAGTGACATTTCCACCGTTACACCGGTGCTGTGTTTTAGCTAGTTTCATGTACGTTCTTGGGATAACATTGTATTCATGCAGCTGTGATAGTTCCCTTCGCAGTATACTTTGCTGATGAAATGCATTTGAACTGCATGGTTTCAGGTACTAATGGAAGATGTTCTGAAGGTAACTGTGACAATATTACAAGTTCTGATTTCAAAACAAATCCTGGGGATGCAGACACTCTTACAGAGAATTTTGATACCCAGGAAAAGTTAATTGAAGAAATAAAACACGAACATGGGGGAGTTCTTGAAGATGATAGGTGTTCTGATTTAAGTTCGGCACTGTATTCGAAGGGAGTAGAAGGACAAGGTGCAGAATTTAAGTCTTTTGACAATGAAGCTATAATAGATGAAAGCATTGACTTAATAGAAGAAATAGACAGAGAAAGAACAGAATTTGATGTTGAGAAGATATTAGCCAAGCAAAGCACACATGATCTTTATTGTCCAAATTGTAATTCTTGCATTACCAGAAGGATTGTCCTTCGTAGAAGAAAACCAAAAGTCCGAAATCCACGCCGTAAGCCAAAACATGATAAAGCAGAGACCCCTTTTCACTATCAGCTTGATCCTGATTCTTTGAGTGCAGCCAATGATCATGACATTAACAGACTTAGCACTAGTAGCAACATTCCAGCCCCTAATAATGACATTCCTGATGGAGAACCAGATGTGTTTAGATGTTTATCATGCTTCAGCATCTTCATTCCTACAGGTATTAAATGCAATGTGAATTGAATGACTATGTTCATGTAAGTTTGTTAATAACTTTAAGATGATAATTTCTTGTAAAGTTGGGAAAATAGGAGTCGTACTTCTGTTCTTCTGTTAAAGATACAGGTATCTTGTATTTCTCGTAAAGGTAGGTGTCTTCTTTTTAAGATGTGCTGCATAGTTCCTGCATACTTTATCCGCTATTGATACTTTTAGGGACAAAGGAGTTGTTTTGATTATAGATTATACATGAGATGTATAATTGAAGCTAATTAAATGAATTCATATGTCATGATCCAGTTATCGGCATTATGAAACATCTTAAAATTTCAGGTTGAATGATTCCTTGATATTGTAACAGAAAGGTTTCAAGTTTAAACCATGTTATCCTAGTCTTGTGTTAAATCAGATATCAGTTTAGCAAAGGGTATGGTTGGCTCGTGTTTTCTCCAAATTTTCAGCCTAAGGCTTTTGTTAGAGCTAATATATGATTCAGTTCTGAGCCTCATCTAACATTTTAAGCTTTTTGGTAGAATGGTTCCTTCCACTATAAACTTGAATTTTCCATCTCATAAAGGATAGCGAGTAGGCCTATGTTGACTGATGTTACATAATCTGTGACCTTTTTCTTTCTTTATTTTAGCCCCTGTTCCATTCAATCTATTGGAATTTTGATCTGTCCATGAGCTACAGTAAGCTAAGGCCTCTGTGTTTCACAACCTAACTCTTGCAAGACATGTTTTTCAGTTGCATAAACTTTTTCATTATAGTAGGAGTTTTGGAGCAGTAATTTTGGACATGCTTGAAAATTGGTTATGTATGATGAATGTATGACATGCTTGGACACTAGAATAGTTGATTTGATGGTTCCACTGATTATTCAAATGGAATATTTTGAGAGAGATATAAATTATTTGCAGTATCTCTCCCTCCCTTCCTCCTCTCTCCCTTTTCCCTTTCTTCTTCCTCTTCATCATCACCATCATCCCGTGTTTCCTCGTTTCCTATGTATGTTATTAAGGATGTCTCTATATTACCAGCTTACATTTTTTCTTAAATTAACAGGAAATGGTTTTAAATTGTTTCGGGTTTTTGAAGATAGCACTGAAAATAAGAATATTCAGAATCCTCAAAAGAGTGCAGAAGTAAAGACAAATTGGTTCTCCCTTTTTGCAACAAATCAGAAGAAGACTAAGACTGAGCAAGGTTTTATTTTATTTATAATGCTTTTATAATTAGTTATCATGTTGTAGCTTTGATTCTAGTTATTATATATACATGAGTGCATGCATACACGTTCTTACATACTTATATGCATACATGCACATGCTCTAATGGGAGCTTTATTTATCTTTCCTTTTTGTCTTTTATCATTTCATATTTTATTAGATTCAGCTCTCTACCTTTTGGATATTTATTAACCTTCAGGCAGCCACGTAAACTGTAACAGACTGTTTTGTGAGCAGAAATGCTTGTTGTAGTAGCAATAATTGGTGGAAAAAGAATGCAGAAAGTATGTAACTAGATAATGAATATTGAACTATTTTTGTTTCAAGGAAGTGAATCTGGCAACCTGCAGCAAAATTTGAGTTGTTTCTATGTCTAGTATATCTGTAGGTTTGAAAATTAGTGGAAGAAAAAATTGAAGAAACTAAGCAAAATGGCGATTTGTTTTCCTGAAAATGGCTAAAATGTGACAACCAAATTGAAGTTTTTATGTCAAAACTAGTTGAAGTTTTAAGAAATAAAGGAAGATAATTTGCATTAAGATATACAAAATCAACGATTATTGTGGAGAAATGCTAACAAAACCTGATGGTTGTGTAAGAATCTGGCTGATTCAGAAATCCTTATACAACATTCGCAACATATATCTGTAAACAAGATTCCATTCCCCTAAATTAGTGGATGTCTGTGATACGAGTGCCACCACTTTTTCTAAATGGAAATGTTTGCTCCTTTATAGTGAGATACCAACCCTATTTTGTGTTGGCCAACTCTAGGCTTTGGTTAGTGAAAAAAATTGTTAACAAGTGTATAAGAGGGTGAATTTTATACAAGTTAATCGAACAATAAAAAAGGAAACAAAAATAATCAGATCCCATAATCATGAATTATTCTAACTAAATAGGAAAACAAAAATAATCAAACCTAAGATTATACGATATCTTAACTAAATAGGAAATCCTAAAAAATAAAAAAATCCTAAAATAGTTAACTTACCATAAATCATGTTTTCCCACACTCCCCCTTAAGCTGGTGAATAGATGTTCTTCATTCTTAGCTTAGACACAATATTCCCAAAATTTGAACTACTTAACCCTTTGTTAAGTATATCAACAAGTTAGTTCTTTATAGTCACATAAGGTGTGCAAATCAAACCAATATCAAGTTTTTCTTTTATGAAATATGTCTAACTTTGATGTGCTTCGTTTGATTATGTTGCACTAGGTTATGAACTATCCTGCTTACAAATTTATTATCATAGTAGTCTTATTGGGCGATCCCACTTAATCAAGTCTTCCACGATAGTTTTCAAACATAGTAGTTCACGTACATCTTGAGCCATTACTTGAAATTTTGCCTCTACACTAGATTTGCTATCACATCCTGAAGTTGATCTCGATCATGCATAATTGACCTCTGTGTATGTCTTAGGTATTAGACCTCCATTTCTCTGTTAAAATAATCTTTTTGTCCTAGTGTCCCTTTGAGATACTACAATACCTGGTGTGCTACTTGCAAACAAACTTCTTTCATGTCACGTATGAACTGACTTATCATAATCATTGCATATATTAAAAGCAAATTTAAGATTTTTCACTTTTTTTTTTCACGGTATGTATGTTTGCATGTATCTTGTATTTGTTTTTTACGGGGCTTTTTTTTTTGTGTTAGATTAATCTATCCATATTGATCATATTGTAAGATAAATAGCTAATTAAGTACTAATAGATCGGACATCATTAGGTATATCTTTTGATTATATTTATTTATTTAGTTATGTATTTATTGTAATTTTATTTATATAAGTATTTAACATGCGAGTTTTACTTATTTACTCTTTAACTTACATAATTTTTTTATTGTCACATCTACACGTAAATTTATTAGAAACAGTTTCTTTATTATGTAAGAATAAAATTGCGTATTATCAAGCCCTTTCAGATTTCACTTTATTGTAAGATTTCGGAATATGATGATGATAATAGTGATGATATTAATTTTACGACAATTTAATACTAATTAAATTTTTTAATTTTTAAAACATTAAAGTAAAGTGAAGTTTCGTTGACTGCTTCAACATTGTAATATTAGTGATTGACAGACTTGTGGTCAACCAACTACTACCACGAACTTTATCCTCAACTAAACCAGCCAAATGCTGCTCATTGGTGTAAACAGACAAAAATCAACCTGTTTAGAATAGGGTATTAGATATGGAGGATCTAAACCTGTGTCGACTGGACACGAGGCAGGCGGTTAACCTAACACAGGACTTCCGAGGATACACAGGAAAATTATGGGCCCAAAGCTTTGGACTAGACGAACGACTAGCTGAACTCGGATTAGAAGTATGTCTCTTTCAGTAAGTTTCAAATATGCTGGACGAGATGACAAAATTTTCTCTAAATCTCTTGGTTTATGGACACAGCTCTCATCTTGTCTATAAGAATCTTACTTCTCTCACATATTCTTACGGGAGTTCAAATTTAATATAAAATTTGATTAACATTTACAAAATAATATTATTTTAATATAATTAATTAAAATAATTTGGTCAACATTGTAATATTAATTTAATGAGACAGTTTAAAATATTTGAATTAATTATCTAAAGACTCTAAAATTAAATTTAATATAAAATTTAATTTAATTTGTTAATTTCACTAACTGAAATATAATTACCACATTTTGTCAACTTCACCGGTGTAAGCGATGACCCTTTCTTCGTTACATGTTTACATTAGTGTATACATATATACAGTTATAATGAGAAAATCTTTAAAACCTTAGAGATTTAAAAGGTAAACAAAATAATTATTATTGGAGGGAAGAACTTAAAGCCTTAATATTAAGCTGTTTGCGCAAGAAAACAAAAAGAAAAATACCATCTTTCAAAATATTAGCACACTTCAGAGCAACTTTATCCATGGCAATCGACATAAACAAATAGCTTCTACAGCTTCGCGAGCAACGCTAGTTCAATGTCTTCGATGTAGAAGATTGTCCCTGCTTTTTTGCAACTGGGTTGTGACAAGGCTGATATTCATCCGCTCTTCTGGCATTTCAGCAGAACAAGCCACTCCAGTTTCGAGAACAGTAATCAGGCATTCCATGATTTTGGGATTTCCAACGCTATTCCTCCTCCTCGCAGTGGCATTGACACTTGGCCCCAGGCCTTCTTCCAGGATTTCTGGGTCCACAATCTCCTCCACATGGTCAGGCAATGCCACTTTCACAAAGTTGCGAAGGTTCAGCTCTTCATTGAACATGGCGTCTGTAGGTTTCTTCCCTGTAAAAAGCTCCAACAACATGATTCCGTAACTGTACACATCGCCATAAGTCGTCACCTCACTTCTCATGCCGTACTCTGCAGTTTCATAGATTGAAACGATAGAACATACAATCAGGCTAAACAAGAAAAAAAAGAATTCGATGAACACGGTATGTCGTACTCTGCAGTTTCAAAGATTGAAACGATAGAACACACAATCAGGGTAAACAAGAAAAAAAAATTCGATGAACACGGTATTCTTCATCAGAAGTTGCATACCTGGGGCTATATAGCCAATGGTGCCTCTTATGCCACCAGTACTGCTCTGGTTTGAATTTGGAGCAACTTGGGTGGAAGTATCGTGGAGGAATCTCGCCAATCCAAAATCTCCTACCCGAGCATTCATGTCAGCATCTAACATAACGTTACTTGGCTTCAGATCACGGTGGACAATTGGCGTTTCACAGTGATGGTGTAAATAATCAAGAGCGCTTGCCACATCAATTGCGATGCTTAACCTCTGGATTAGATTCAAGCTTCTCGGCTCTTGTATCCCGACAGTCTTATCGGTGGAGTGCAGCCACTGTTCCAGACTCCCATTAACCATGTACTCGTATACTAAAGCCTTAAAATCATTTCCCTGAAAATCAATGCTCGAACATGCAGTTACCACTTTGACAAGATTTCGATGTCTGATGTTCTTCAAGGCTTCACACTCTACCATGAAACTTCTGGAAGCTCCTTTGTTTAAAAGATTGAGCACTTTCACAGCTACCACAGTTTGATCCTGTTCCAGAATTCCCTTGTAAACTGAGCCGAAACTACCTGCCCCGATTAGATTGTCTTCAGAAAAGCCGGCAGTTGCCTTGACTAGATCCTGATAGGTCACTTGCTGGAAAGGGATCTTCACTGAAGACCTGGAAACTGCTAAGGTTTTTCTTTTTCTTAACCAACAGAAAATGGCAAAGGAGATTGTGAAGAATATGCCTAGAAGCCCGCAAGGAATTGCAGTCGCCAACTTCACCTTGGCGGAAGATTTCCACTTGCGTGAGATACATCGTGACAAGTTGAGTTGAGGAATTCCACCACAGAGCTTCTGGTTACCTGCTAGGACAACTGCAGTTGCATTTTCAAACACCCCTTGCACAGGCACTACACTTTCCAGGTCATTAAATGACAGATCCAAAGCCTCTAGCAATCTTAAATGTCCCAAAAACTCGGGGATTTGGCCAATGAAGTTGTTGTGTGAGAGATTGAGATATCGAACTGCACTCAAAGAACCCAATGACTCGGGAATTTTCCCATGAAAGAAATTCCCACCCAGATATAATTCTTCCAAGCTTTTGCAATTCCCAAGAGTTTCGGGAATTTCTCCTGATAATCTGTTGTCTGAAACATCTAGACCTTCAAGCATCTCCAACATACCCACTTCAGAGGGGAGGGAACCTTCAAACTCATTGTCGGATAAGTCTAATTCTATTGTTAAGGATGAAATTCCAAACACTACTTTTGGTATCGGACCGCTTAGTTTGTTATCAGAAAGATCCAAGACTTCTAAATGCCGGCAATCTCCAAGACTTGAAGGAATAATTCCTTGTAAACTGTTCCTGCTTAAATATAGTTTGTTTAAAGAAGTAACATTCCCCATAGAGGATGGGATACTTCCAGACAATTCATTCCCGGCGAGATACAAACGATACAAGCTTTCTAACTTCCCAATAGAACTTGGAATGCTGCCAGTCAAATGATTGTCTGCTAAACTCAAAGACTGGAGGCTGATGAGATTTCCTATTTCAGTTGGAATGGTTCCTCTTAATTGGTTTTCAATGAATATCATGTCTGTGAGTGCCGACAAGTTGCCTACTATTTTTGGCATGATCCCTCCAAAATTGTTCTCACTTACTATCAGAACTTCCAAAACTGTATTATTTGCTAAGGAGACTAGAAAATTCAGGTCATCGTCTTCTCCGTTCCCAAGATTGTTGTGATTAAGTTGCAACCATTGCAGATTTCGCTGTGTTGGAAAAGTAGGCACTCTTCCAGTAAATTTGTTAAAACCTAGATCAAGATAATTAAGATTGGACGCGTTGGTAAGTGATGACGGAATCGGGCCAGTGAATTGGTTGCGATGAAGTCCCAAGAATTCAAGGTGTGGAAGAGTTTGACCTATGTCCTGAGGTAGACTTCCGCCAAGTTGGTTAAGAAGCACATCTATAGCAGTTAATGAAGAGATGTTGCACATGGAAGTTGGAATACTACCACTCAGATTGTTGTCACCAAGCGCAAAGAGTTTTAGGCTTCTTAGCTGTCCAAACCTCTCTGGAATATCTCCTTGGAAGTTGTTTGAGTCCCCATAAATGTCTTCAAGAAATGAAATATTCGCCAAAGAAGATGGTATCTCGCCAAATAAACGGTTTTCCTGGATAACAAGTTCCCTCAACTTTGACAGAAATCCAAGTTCTACAGGAAGCTTGCCAGTCAAATTGTTGTTACCAACATTTAGCACTTGCAGGTTAGAGCAACGTGAGAGGTTCACAGGGATTTTACCGATGAACGTGTTGTTTACTAGGCTTAGCATCCGCAACCTGAACAGAAGTCCCAATTCTGGAGGAATACGATCACTAAAACTGTTGTCTTGCAGGTTTATCACTCTCAGAAAACTCATGTTCCCGATGTCAGGAGCTAACCTGCCTGCCAATTCCCAAGCGGTTAAGTTAAGCTCGACGACTCTCTGGTGCCTGCGTCCACAAGTAACACCATGCCAGTGACAGAAATGCCAGGATTCATTCCATAACTTGAGCCTCCCAAAAGGATCATGCTCAATTTGATCCTTAATGGCTAGCAGAGACAATCGATCTGTCTGATTTCCTGGAAGAAATGAGAAGGAAAGAGGATATTGAAACGCCAGTAGTAAGAAAAGTAGACATGAAATGCCTCTATCCATATCTTGCCGTTCTGTTGCAGTGATAAGTACAGTAGTTTGATTACTAATACACCACCGCCACCAGTAAAACGATCGATGAACTGAAAAGGAGGCTCTAATGTTTTTGTACTTAGATCAAAACACGGCATGTTACTTCATTCTTCTAAAGGACTTGGAAGTGTCATTGTCTTGAATTTGGATTGCTCTATACTATTTGTGAAGTCAGTCAACTTGGTACGTTCATTTGTGGAAATGCTATATAGCAAGTTAAGTCAAAGAGAACAAATAATGCGATTGCCGAATTCTAACAGTTTACTTTGACGATTCTGCCTCTCTTTTCCACGAAGGAAAAGATAGAAGATACCTACCGGAACTGTTGATGCGTTTCCACCCACCTGTTAATGATGACAATGATGCAACTCACGCAGAGAAAACGTAAAAAGAAATTACCCTCTTTTATTGAGTTATATCCACTGTAAAGGTCAGATTTACTTTATATACAAAAACAAGTAAACAAGTAAAACCATCTACTTAGTTACAAAACGGCTACACTTTATTAAATAAACAGTACACAACTATTTACAAAACTAACCCACTCATAAAGTTAACATCCCTCAAGTTGGAGCTTGGTGAACATCAACCAAACCTAACTTGGACAGAAGAGAAGCAAAGACTGGAGCTGGCAAGGCCTTGGTAAAAAGATCAGCTAACTGGTCCTTGGAAGAAACATGAGTAGGAGCAACAAACCCCA
>JAOTAY010021267.1:0-10990 GCA_025629805.1 Erythroxylum baracoense | reverse complement strand
AAATGCAAATATCGAGGTTATTGAGCCTAGTTCAATTGAGAGCATTGAATGTTGAATTGAATTTAGTGCAAAATGAGGCATTGATAGCTACATTGAAGTTGAGACCAATATTGCATAACAGAATTAGAAACTTCAAAGTAAAGATCCGGAAATGTTGAAATTTATTGAGAAGTTAAAGGTGAACCCAAATTCTGAGTTTGAATTGAGAGATGGGACATTATGGTTGAAGCAGAAACTATGTGTACCCGATATTGATGATTTGAGGAAAGAGATTATGAAGGAATCACATATAACCGCTTATGCTATGCATCCTGATATTACCAAGATGTATAACATACTGAAGCAGCATTTTTGGTGGCCAAGGATGAAGAAGTAAGTGACTGACTATGTAGCTAAGTGTTTAACTTACCAGCAAATTAAGGCTAAGTACCAGGCTCTGGTTGGTAAGTTACAGTCACTACCTATACCAAAATAGAAATGGGTTATGGTGGACCGATTGACAAAGTTAGCCCATTTCTTACCAGTGAGAGAGAGTATGTCACTAGATCAGTTGGCTCAAAGATATGTGAATGAGGTAGTTAGAGTACATGGAGTTCTGGTGTCAATTATATCATATAGGGATCCCATATTTACTTTGAGATTTTGGAGAAGATTACAATCAGCTCTAGGTACGAAGTTAAACTTCAAACTGCATTTCATCCTCAAACAGACAGATAGAGTGAGAGGACAATTAAGATTGTTGAAGATATGTTCAAAGCATGTGTATTGGAGTTTCAAGGAGTATGGGATCAGTATATAGCTCTGATTGAGTTTGCATATAATAACCATTATCACCATATTAACGGAATGGCTCTGTATGAGGCATTATATAGCACCCCACTCCCATCAAGCATTTGTGCCCGTACGTCCATCAGACATTTGAGCACATGCCCGATGGAAATAGTACACTAGAGCAATCACATCACTTAATCTCATGACATCATAATTTAAAACATAAATATCACGATATCTAAAAACCAAATTCCTCATTTCATTTCATAAAACTGAATATACATTGTAGCATTACATACATCATCCTTATATACAATATCAAAGACCTATCAGAGTCTACAACTCTATTTATAAAATATGCTACATGCTACATAAATGAGGAACTATACAAAATTCTATCTAAATCCTTCAATCTCAACTAACCGACCTTTGAGCCATTTCTTCTATCCAAAAGCAGTACTAGATCTCTTCTAAGATGTATTAGAAGCTAAGTCCACTCTCTCATACCTGAAAAGTCAATAATGTAATTTTGATGAGTTTTATGAACTCTGTGAGCTACCTGTCATCTATGGCTCACTCATAACATATAACACATACAGTTCATATCATTATATAATGCACATCTTTCACCAGTTATCAAATAACATCACATATCACCTTAATCACTTATTGCGCATTTTTTCCTTCAAAACAATTCAAACAGTACATTTCAATCATTTGAATATACATGTCAAATGTATATGCAATACTTATGAGACTCACATTCAATTATTATATTGTTATGATCCCATGCCTTTTTCACAGTCCCGTATCCATTGTAGATATCGGGTTCATTAATAACTGTCCCTTATCAGTTGGGGATATAGAGCTCATTATACATAGTGAGCTAGAGGCTCTTACCACATTCTGAGCTTTAATCTCTTTTCACTGGTGACTCCAATCACAACTGCCTTTATGTTATCATGCATTCATGTAATGAAATGCATTACATGTATTTAATAATTCACTTGTGCTCAATTTTACACGTGCACATTCACATTTGTCATCAGACCTTAGTCTGGCATTCAACAATTAAGTTGAATATCACTTATTTAGTCAAATTCACATACAATGTGCACTTCCAATTTATTATTCATGCATCAAACACCTCGAACTTTCAATGTCCGGAATCCACATATTCACATCACATAATAATCAATTCAAAATTTAAACAAAACAATAAATCAATGTGAAACCATCTGGGTCACTCACAGGTTGCTCCAAATAACTTATTGCCTCGATGTCCTAGCAATGTCTGGATGTGGTCGCTCTATTTGCTCTTCTATATCATGCAATACATACACATTTATACATTACTAATTTTCACATTCACGTGAATACTCAATCATATACATATATGTGTGTGATATGCGTAATGCAGGCTCAATGACAATCCCAGGTATATTTCATTAATGCACATCTCATAATCATTTACCATCATCTTTCAATCATTCTTTAATACCTAATACACTTTACTCACTTTAATCACCTAATTCATCATCAACTAGGTTCGTTCTAAGTCTCATTTAAGCCTAAATGCATCATAAGGAAGTACCTCAACATTAGTTGGTTCAAACATCACTCAAAAGACCACTTTTTGTTCCATGTGTTTGCCCACGATTACGGTGGTCCTTCCCACGATTGTGACAGAAGCTTATAGGACTAGCCACGATTGTGGGGATTCTACCTTGATCATGACAAAACCATATTTTTGCTGCGCCACGATCTTGGGGTGAGGGCCACAATCGTGCCCTAAATTTTCTTCCTTCCTTTCTCCACAAATTTAACATATAGGCTAACATCATTTTCACATCAAATTTTCCAGTATTCATTTCCATTTATGCGACTTCATTACATACTAATTCAACTACCAAATAGATTGCATTAAACTCTCAAACCTCTACTCATTTGATTCACCATTTCCGACTTAATCTCATCATAAATAAAATCCTAACTCTTTCTATAATATATCTCATTCATAATACATCAAACAATTCATTTCCATAGTTTATCACTTAGGGGTTCATAACCTCTTCAGTCTTAACTTCATTTCAACTCAATATCATCCATACACAAATCAAAATCCGTGATTGATCATCAACACCAAAAATAGAACATATTCATAAACACATTCATCTTCAATTTTCTGCATATGTTCAACTTCATTTCACTTCTAACTTATCATTCTAATTTACCTCATTTCAAGACACCAAATTAGCCGTTTCTTTAACCTTAAGATCAATCTAGTTCATCTATATAATAATTACCTAAAAATTCATGTGATTAAGCATTAAAAACAGAGCATAAGCATATCATCTCCTTATGAAATTTTTGTACAATCTCTACATCATTTTGATGATCTTTCTATCTCAAAATCATCACTACAACATCTTATGAACTTTCAATCATCATATATGTAAAAACAAGACAAGATCATATCCAAGTTACTCATTTACGTTTCAGCGTACATACCTTACCATTTCATAATCATTTAACTTCTAACTATCATCAAAACATGTTTGATTCAACAAATCATAAAGAATAATGCTTTACACTTACTTGCTTAGCTTCAATGTCTTCAAACCACACTTAACCCTAGCTTTCCATGCATCCCACGAACATCATCATGGAGGTTAGGAGGATTAGGTTTCTAGTGGCAAGATGATGATGAAATAAAAATGGAAGCAATAAGTGAAAGATGAGAGCTAGGTTCAACGTTAATGGAGATTGGTGAGAAAAAAATCATGAAGGAGAGGACGAGGGAAGCAAGGAAGAAGAAGGTAGAAATTAACATCTGAAAGACAATGAAATGTTTGTCTTTCACTAGTGAAATTCGACTGGGATTGAGTGGTGAGTGGTAGTGACACTTGTCACCTTCCCATGATCCCATTTGGACCCTTATTGATAACTAACTTATTTGTCTCCAATTTCTGCTCCAATTGTCTCCCAATTTTCAATAACATATGTCATTAAATCCAAATGTCATTTATCAAAATTTCTACCATCATTTAATACTTATTTCTACCACTATAAACTAATTATCTTACCACTTGGCATTTTTCCTAGTTCAAAATACTCAAAATCTCAAAATTTTCCAAAATTGCACAAAAAATTTTAAATCAATAATTTTACTCACCAATTTCATTTTCAAGACATATAATCCACAATTCACAGTATAATCACATTTACAAATCAGTAATTGTCAAATGAGTGCATGAACAATCATTGTAATTTGTGAAATAATCAAATTAAAGTGTATGTATGCTAAATGATACATGAGCATGAAATGAAAATTTCTAATATTTTCAGTGCTTTTCCTCATGTACAATAATATAGGGTTCTATCCCTTAGTATGGGATAATGGGATGTTACACGTTATATGGCAGAAAATGTCGTTCACCTCTGTATTGTGATGAAGAGGGTCTCAGGATGGTAGAAGGCCCAGAACTGATCCAAGATACTATGAATAAAATGAAATTGATCTGTAATGGAAATAAAGCAGCTCAAGATAGACAGAAGAGTTATATGGATCAGCACCGAAGGGATACGGAATATCAAGTAGGAGATAGAGTGTTTCTAAGAGTATCGCCTTGGCAAAGAGTGCTGAGGTTCGGTAAAAAGGGTAAGCTTAGCCCTAGATATATTGGTCCTTATGAGGTTATTGAAAGAACTGGACCATTAGCTTGCAAATTAGCTTTACTGATTGAGATGTCTCAGATACACAATGTATTCCATGTAAGTATGCTGAGAAGATATCGGTATGATCCAATGCATGTATTACCGGCCCATAAGGTTGAAATTGCGAGTAATCTGAGTTATATTGAGGAACCGGTAAAGATAGTGGGATATTAGATTAAGCAATTGAGAAATCGAGTAATTCCATTAGTGAAAGTCCTTTGAAAAAATCACTCAAGTGAAGAAGCTACGTGGGAAACAGAGGAGCACATGAGGAAACAATATCCTCACATATTTGAACAATCAGGTAAGAATTTTGAGGACGATATTTCTTAAGGGAGGAGAATTGTAGTATCCCATTTTCCTCATGCTAAGGGTTAGAACCCTAGAACACTGTACATGAGAGATATTGTTGAGAAATTAGGAAATGCATTTTATGCTCATGCATAATATTAGCATACACATACGTGAAATTGATTTTTCTGTACACATTACAATGACTGTTCATGAACTCATTTGAAATATTTCGGGATATAAATAATTTTTAAATGATTATGATGTGAATAGTTAATATTTTTTCTTGAAAATTGATTTGGTGAGTATAATTATTGATTTAGAATTTTTGGTAAAAATGGGGAAAATTTATGAGATTATGTGTATTTTTAGACTAGAAAAAATATCGAGTGGCTTGAAAAATTGATAAATGGTAATAAAAATAAGTGACAAATGGCAATAGAAATTATTGACAAATGGTATTAGGAATTGTTAAGAATTGACGTTAAAAATTGGGTGACAATTGGTTTAGAAATTGGAGGACAAATGAACTAGTTATTAGAAAACCAAAGAGGAACCATAAGAGGAGGACATGTGGCAAGTGACAAGTGACAAGTGTCAAGTGTCAAGCCACTTGCCACACACCTCACTCTTGATATTTACCTAATTGAAAGACCATCTCATGGTCTTTCACCATTATTTTCGTTACATATGCTCTCTTCTTCATCTTCTTCATTTTCTTCACTCATGACCATCTCACTCTCACCCTCATCATGTTGAGTTCTCACCATCCTTCACTTTATTTCTTCAAGATCCTTATTATCTCTTCGTCTTGTAACTAAATACCTAACCTATTCCTCCTTGAAAGATTGATGAACGTGTAAGCTTTGGAGAAGCTAGGGTTTCCTGGTGATTTGAAGAGCTTGGAGTTAAACAAGTAAGTGTAAAGTATTGTTCTTCACGGTTTGTTGAATAGCAACTTTTATAACGACAGTTAGAGATTGAATGATCATAAAGTGGTGATGAATATATGTTGAAAGATGGGTGAAGAAATGAGAATATTGATGTCTTGTTTTTATGTATATGATGAGTAATAATTCATAAGTTGTTGTAGAGATATTTTTGAGATAGCATGATCATTATAATGGAGTTAAATGTGTGCAGAAATTTGATGAATGTATATATACATTGATGTTTTTTTTGTGTGTTTATGATCAACCATAAATTATGATTTTTTATTAATGATATTGATTTGAAATGGAGGTGAGAATGAAGAGGAAATGATGAGGAATTAAGCTAAGAATGATGAACTAAGCATAAGATGTTTTGGATGTAACTTATAGGAGTTAAAAAGCTAGAAAATTGGAAGAGCATGGCTGGGATTTTATGATTTGCATAACCCAAGATCGTGGGAATGCATCCACGATAGTGGGAATGCAAGGAAGTGCAAGAAATGTTCTATTAACATAACCCACGATCATGGGAAGTCATCCACAATCATGGGAAAGGCCTTTAACATGAATTCTTCTCTTATTTGTGATGTTTGCATCCACTAATGCTAAGGTACTTTCTTATGGTGTATTTATACTTAAATTGAGGCTTGAAATGAACCTAGTTTGATGATGGATTAAATGATTAAATGAGTGATATGTTTAGGGTGATAATTGAAGTTATAACTTAAGAATGGATTGTTGTACATCAAGTATTCAAATCTGGAGATTTAGAGATGTTATCGGAATGAAAGTGATCTTATGAATGCTAATGAGATTCAAAGGAAACGAATGATGTGTATTAAGTAAAGATGAATGAGAAATTGGATATTATGTGATCTTATAATGCTAGGATAACCTTAGTGAATGATTGAGTGATGAACTTAGAATAATCTTGTATAATTAAGGTGTAAACCTAAGTTCAAATTAGATATATATGAGTTTGAAGTTTGAATGATAATAAGATGTGAATTAAGGAAATACACCCGGAATAGTCAAATTGAGCATGCATTATACATAACACATATACATATGTGTATGATCGAGTATTAATGTGATTGCTATCTAGAGCGACAGCATCCAGACATTACCGAGACTTCAAAGCAATAGCTATCTGGAGCATACTGTGAGTAACCTAGATGTTCTCACTAAGATTTGTCTATCTTTGCCTAAATTTCAATTATTGAATTATTATTGACGTGAATGTGTTAATTCCGGATATTGATAGTCTGAGGCGTTGATGCATGAGAATCACATTAGAAGTGCTCATTGTATGTGAATCTGATAGAAATAAGTATACTCAACATAATTGTTGAATGCTGGACTTAGATCCAATAAAAATGTGAAAGTGAATGTGTAAATGAATAAATATGATCAATTAAATATATGTGATTTGATGCATTTCATACATGATATGCATAATCAGATAAAGGCATTTGTGACCAGAGTAGCCAGTGAAAAAGAGCTTAAAGCTCAAAATGTGGTAAGAGCCTCAGGCTCACTATGTAAAATGAGCCTGGTATCCACAACGGATACAGGATAGTTATCAATAAGCCTGGTATCCACAATAGATACGGGACAATTAAAAAGGCAGTCAGTCACAACAACGTAACAATTAAATGTGAGTCACATGTGCATTGCACATACATTTGATATGTATGTTTTAAATGATCGAAAAGAAATTGTTTGAATTGTTCTAAATAAGAAATGTGAATTAAGTGAACAAAGTGGTATTTTATGCAATATGATGATTAGTGAAGTAATGTGCCTTATGTGATGATGTGAATTGTCTGTAAGCTGGTAGTGTTATGTGATATGAGTGAGCTCATCGATGATGGCGAGCTCACTGAGTCCGCAAAATTCATCAAAATTGGAACATGGCTTTTCAAGTATGAGAGAGGAGACGTAACTTCTAAGACTAGTTAGAAGAAGTAGAATACTGCATTTAAACTCAAGAAAATGGCTTAAAGGTCGGTCAGCTGAGATTGAAGATTTAGATAGAGTTTTTGTAAAAATTCCTCTTACATGTAGAATGTGTAAAAGAGTATTAGTAGACTCTTTTAGTCTTGATGTTGTATATATATATGGATTGTGTAGTGTAATACTACAATGTACATTATGTTTTATGAAATGAAATGAGGAATTGAGTTTTAGATATCATGTTATTCACATTTTAAATTATGATGCCGTGATATAAGTGAATGCAACTACTCTAGCGCGCTGTTTCTATTGGGCATATGCTCAAACGTCTAATGGACATACAAGTATATGTCGAGTGGAAGTGGGGTGCTACAAAACACTTGGTTGCACTCCTTAAGAGAATCTACCTTAATCAAAATCAACCATGTCCTTGCTTTCTCTCTCTTGTAATAAGGAAAATACCTTATCTAAAATCTCATCTTTTATAAGGTCACGCAATGTAAGAGTCTAGATCACCGAGTAGAATTCTATGATAAATGTAATTGTGTCTTCATTAGGTGATCTCTTGAATGTCAGTTGCAAGTGGAAACAAATTTTCTTTAACTTATAATTTTATGCCATCTAATTTAGTTTGTTACATAAGGGGCTTGCATTTATTACTAATATTTGAATGTCCCTTATGCTAGTTTGAGGTAGTTATTGGTATTCCATATTGATGACGATGTTGTCTTGATGTGCAACCATCTATTCTCTCCTTTATGTTTTATTTTGTTTTCAGATTCACTCGATTCCAGGGTCTATAAGGAGTAAGTCATCCAAGTTCTTATTTTTGGATCTCCTATCTCATATCAATTATCAAAAAATAAAGAAAAACTAGAATTAACAATATATAACAACATTAAAACTTAATTGAATATATCACACAAAATAAATTGGAGTATTTTAGAGTGTCGATCCCACGAGAACTATATTACTATACTTATTAATCCTAGTCAACAATTAAACTAAATAAAATAAGAAAAAATTACTAAACTAATGAAAGCAATATAATTAAACTAGAAAAAATAAATAAGATAAATATTAAGACTTCAGAGTTCACTTATGTGAAATTTTGACTATTATGTAAGAATGATTATCATATTTGAAAAATCAATCCCTCTCACAAGACATACAAGTATATCTAATTAGGTAATTATCATCTTTTGTTGCATAATTCAACATGATCAAACTTATTAATTATAACTAATTTATTTAATTATCACCTAGTCTAAAATAATTTCTTTTTCTAGATCTAAAATGTTTATTTTCTTAGTGCACAGATCACACTCCACCTTTCGATCCTTCATCCTTAAGATTGAATCTATGATGGTCATTCATACGCTCAATAATTAAAATCAAAGAGAATAAATCCAACCAAACTATAATTCATCATGTATTAATAATTAAAAATCCATCAGAAACCACTTCCAGAACCCTAATTATAGTTTAAATTACTAAATATATTTTTTTTAAAAAGCAAGTCAATATTAACATAAGAGAGAGAGAGAAAAAGTAGAAGAGTTATCATGATTCTTTTTCAATCTTGCTCAAATCCCTCCTTAATGTTAGGACTAAACTTTGAAACAATCATAGGGTGGATGTCATACTCCTCACCAAAAGTCTCTCTAAGCTAATCTTAATGGTAATATTTATAGTTAGGGTTGTATAAAATGGTCTTAAAATGCTTAAAATTGTGATTTTTTATGTCTTTGAAATTTGTGTACAAGAACTAACAACTGACTAGCACTTATATCAAAACATATTTTGTTAGGGAACTTTTTGTGTTTTAAAGCAGTATGTAATTAGCAGCTAACACTAAATTGTAATTGATATTGGTCTTGTTATGTAACTTTTTGCATAAAGACGATTCTTATACCAGTCATATATACCACTCCAACATTGGTTTTATATTGTTTCTTAACCTCTTGAATCTCGTGAAAGATAGGCATATGTCTTTTTTAGTGTGTTTGGGACCTATTAGGTCTTTTCAACTAACTTCTTCAATTTTTCGACATTGTTTAGTTTGAATCTATGTCTAGTGCCTTTTACAAAATTGTTATCCATCATGTTAGATTCTTAATGGCTATAAAATAAACTCGATTTATGGAGAAAGTTATGCTTAAATATGGAAATTCTTCTTAAATTATCACCTATAAAACAATGAAATAAAAATAGAAAAACATCATATAATACATATAAAATATATTATAAAAGTACAAAATTACAACTAATATGACCCTTAATGATATGTTATTATAGCCCTGTCAGTCGAGCTGTAGAGTCTATATCTAGCTTGAAGTTCGAATTTTAAAAAAATTATAGAATTCGATCCAAAATATGATCAAATTTATTGATTTTATGTCAAATCAGGTCGACTCGAGCCAATTTTGTCATCTGTAACCATAATAAGGTGATTATCTTACCAAAAAGAAACATAAATTATATTTTAAATATAAGTATTTACTTAATTTAATAATGTTAACTAAACTTATAAGTTAAATAAATTGAATGTCTAAAATTTTAATTTATTATAAATATAATATATAGATAATTTTATCGTTACTATTATTAATGTAGAGCGGCACATAAGCAAATTCTATCTTATTTAAACAAACACATAAATCACTACAACAAACAGGACATTTAACGAAGAAATTAAACGTCGCTAAAGAATAACAAATCGTCGCAAATACTAATGTGCGACAAAAAAATATCGTCGCCCAAATCGTCACTGAATCCCGGTAGTAAAACAACATTCATGACATTTTCCTAGAGTTGTCATGTAAAAGTGTTTTTGACACAAATAATTCGTCGATAAAAAGTATAACCGATGATAATAAAGAACGTCGTACATAGTTATATGCGACATTTATGTTTTGTAGATAAAACTTTTTTCCTACTAAAGCCTATTCGTAGGTAACTGTTTTTAGTGACAATTTTATTTTAGTAGTTGAATAGTTTTAGCTACTAAGTTCTTGTTGTAGGGAAACATTTTTAGAGACACTTCTTAAACGTAGGTAAAAACTTTTTATGATGAATTAGGTTTTGGTAGCTAATAGGTTTTTGTGATGATTTTGTTTTGGTAGCAAAATACTTTTAGCTACTAATATGTTGTTGTAGCGAAACGTTTTTAACGACGTGCTGTATAAGTAGCTAATGACCTTTTATGACGAAATTTTTTGGTAGCTAATATTATTTAGTGATAAAATTTAATTTTGAATTTAATAATGATTATAATTGTTAAAAACGAATTAATTTAAATTTATTACAATTTTTAAGACTTT
>JAOTAY010021266.1:0-10991 GCA_025629805.1 Erythroxylum baracoense | reverse complement strand
TAACTTCTCCGATTGACCTCACTTGGGCCCGTTTCTCAGGTCCGACCCGTTCTATGGAAACGGGATGTTACACATGCCTTCTCGATTTTATTTCGAAATGAAATAATCCTAACTACGTAATTCAACTATCTAGAAATAAAAAGGAATAACATCAAATTAATAGGCCATGGGTTGTCTCCTATACAGTGCTTCTTTTAACGTCAATAGCTCGACGCTCTATCCTTGGAAACTCAGCCGGGATTAAATATGAGTAGCTTGCATCCACCTTTTTCATTCAACATAGGTTTTGTAACCTATAAGTAAGCTACAAGTGCAAAACAATCAAAAGGACAATATTTATAACTTTATGAAAACCAATTAAGCTCAATAATATCCTTTTTTTGAGTGAACTGTCAACATACAGGGAATCACAAAACTCCCTGAATCTTCTATTGAATCCAACAGTTTATCCTGTATGAAGGTAAGTTGCTCTCTTTCTTCCTTAATCACTTTAGTCTCTTTGGCTTCTTCCGCTTCACGAATAGAGACTTTCATAACTTCCTTAAACTTGATGTCTGTTGTCATCTGTTCTTCTTTCTTTTCTTTTTTAGAAGATACGAACACATCAATTATCCTAAATGAGCTACTATCCTTAGGATTCTTAAATACATCATTCATGTTGAATGTCACTTGGTCATCCTTAATTCGATAGATAGGGTTCTTTTTATGGGCATCTACCTAATATTTTTCGATGTTCAAGCATGGTATACCAAGATCTAGCAGATAATATAAAGGGTTTTCATCTTTTTCTTCATCCTCTTTCTTGAATTCTTAGTCTTCCATAAGGTAGGGTTCAGCATGGTCTTCCACTGTTTCTTCTTGTTCTTCCCCATTTCTAAGTGTGATAACTCATATTACTCTCATTGATATAATTCCATATTGCTCAAAGATTCTTCCACACTTCTCTTACAAAATTCATGAGAAAGTTGTCTAACTTGAATCTCCAAGTTATGAATAGAAGCATTATGATTTTCTATTACCTGATCAAATTGCTCTTCCAGTTTCTTCTGGTTCTCTTCCATGTCTATTAGCTTATCCATGATTTTTTCCAATTTGGAATCCAATGAATTGGACTCATCTTGCTGAAGCCTTAATAGGTCTTGATGTCCTAAATTAGTCCCTACATTATTAGACCAACAAAAATTGGGGTGGTTCTGCCGCCCCGGAGTGTATATGTTCCAATAAAGATCGTTATTTCTCCAACCATACTGTGCCTCATTGTAATTCGCAAAAGTTCCTTGCTCCCTATAATATCTATCTTCCATCATTGTTCTTTCCATTTCTTATTGGCATCTAACTCTTCAAATGTCTCATTCTCACTCTAAGATGTCTTGTTGTGTCTTTACTTTATGCCCTAAACTTCTTTCTATTTTTTTAATTAAACAAAGACAATAAAAAAGCCTTAGACCAAATAACTAAACTAATTGCTCCACCCCCCGACAATGACGCCAAAAAACTTGGTCACGATTTTCCGATATGTGTAAGTTTTAATATTTAACTTTGATAATTCACAAGCGTATAAGTCATTCGCGTAGTACCTAAGGTGTCGATCCCAAGATGAGGGTTAATCTAATCCTAAAATCTAAGGGCAAAATAATTCACAATAATTTAAATTGTAAAAAAACTAAGTCAAGAATTTAATTCAATCATGCAACTCAATTCTAAAAATTAATTACAAAAATATTAACAAGTAGCAATTACAGTACATACTCAAAAATCAACCTAAAGGAACTATCAATTGAGAGAAAGGGGAATTTTTACCTATCTTTAATGCTAACCTAATTGATTATAAATTATTGGATTATTGGTCCTGGACAATCCTAAGGTTGATTACTCTCTCTCGAGTTATAACCATTAACCCTAAATTATAAACCCTAATTAGACTATGGAAAATTGCAATTGCTTAATTAATAATCTATCCAAACCCTAATCAGATTTGAAGTATTCCAATAGACTACTGGGAACCTATGTGAGATCTCTCTTTACATAATTACCGATTTGATTAATTTCTCATTCTTATTAAATCACCTAACTCTCGTTAGCCCAATTTAATTATTTTTCATTCACTTCACCCTCTCAGTCCATTACCGACTTATGCAATCTCAGAAATCAATCACAATAAATCCAAATAATATAAAACAATCAGCTTTTTATTAAATCAAAGATAAAAACAACCTGAAAGTGAGTTTACGCATCCTCAACATTTACACAATCCTATCATCAATGGTTATTCCAATTCTATACATTAATAAAATTGAAAAAATACAATAGAAACAAGATCTGAATGGATGATGGAGGCAGCAATATCGAGAAATCTCCTATTCGAGGAAGTACTTTGTATCAGCTTCTTCTCCACGTCTCCCTTCCTTCTTCTCTTAATCTCTCGATGAACTCTCTCTAAGGTTTCTCAATGGTGGCTGATGCAAAAGCTCTCTCATCTTCTTTGTCTTATTCTTTATATACCTTTTGTGTTCTAGGCAGCCCTAGGATTTTTCCAAGGCCTAAAAGGTCCAAAACCTCCCTCGACAATTGGCTTTTTTTAGTGTCTACACGTTTGCTTGACGCAGGTCGTGATTGTGGCCTATCGTGATAGAAGCCTAGGGCACAACCCACGATCCTTTCCTGATTACCACGATCATGATAGAAGGTAGCCACATCCGAGCCTTCTGTCATAATCATGGAAATTAGGAAAGGATCATGGGCTGTGTCCTGGGCTTCTGTCATGATCATGGTATAGGCTGACCCCAATGCTTCTGTCACGATCGTGGCCTGTTGTGTTGCAATTGTGGGTTGTTATTTCGGCCTGAGTGTCTCCAAAACTTCTCCATTCTTCAATGTTAACCCTGAAACACTAATAAACACATCAAGGTACCTCAAAGACATAATAATTAAGCTTAAAGACTTGACTAACCCGTAAAAACTCTTAAACACCATTAATTAACAAACTAACACAATTATAACCTAAATGTATGCTAAATGATTAAGTTAATACTTAAATACATATCAAACTAAGCCCTAAAACATAATGCAATTCACACTTATCAAACACCTATGAGCATCATAACTAAGTTGAACAAGGATGAAAAACGAAAGCAAATTAATGTAAAACTATACTAAATACTAAGGTATGATTAGTAGTTTACGTTATCTTACAAGTAGCCTTTATATTATATTCAATATTTGTTTTTGTGCTATATTTCAATCAAATCTAAAAGAGTCTCATAACCATTAAGCATATACTTAGATATCTATATAGTACCATGTTATTAGGACTTTGGTATCTGAAATACATGATTTTTGATTTAGTAGGCTATTTGAATATGGATTATACCCATAGTGTTTTAGACAAAAGGAGCACACCTGATACTTATTAATTTTAGGCAAAAATACATAAGGTCAATGGTTTAGTAAGAAATAAAATTTAGTTATTGAAGCAAAATATGTAGTAGTAGGTTGTTGTTGTGTATCAATTCTAAGGCTTAGACGAAAACCTAAAGTCTATACCATGGACTTTACAAAGATACCAATTAAGTGTGATAACACTAGTTCCGTTTGCCTAACAGAGAGCCTTGTTCAACACTTTAGAACGAAGCACGTAGAAATTAAATATCATTATTTAGAGATCATATGTACAATGGAGATATTGAGTTAGAATTTTTTGATACATTATATTAATTGATCGACCTATTCATTAAATTAAAGATTGAGGATAGTTCACGATCATTAGGAATTCCATTTGATAAGGATCTCTTTAGGTTCTTAAATTTGACTTTGAATAATATCTTTTAATTTATTATATGCTTTACTATTTTGAAATTAGTTTAGAATTTTGGAGAATTGATTCTTTATTATATTTCTAAAAAGGGTGAGAGATAGTTTATGGTATGAAATTAAAGGGGAGTTATTAATTTCAAATTTTTTAATTTTCTATATTTGAGATTGATAATATTTTTATTGAACTTTGGATTATTAAAATATTTTTATGAAATTTTTAATTGTTATTGTAATGACTGATATTTTGGAAATCTTTATACAAAAATTGATTTGTTTTTAAAAAAATTTAATTTGTTATTTTTATGCCGTATAAATTTTGAGGGAACAAACTATTGATATTACCATGGAATATCAAATTATATGTGTTTGATTTTTTCATATTTTATCTAATTTCATAAAATATTTTATCATCAAAAAAAGCTAGAGATTGTTGAACAAAGGAACGTTACAATCCATGTTTTAATGATAACAAAACATAATTATTACTAATGAGTTTATCTTCTATGCAAATAGTAGTATTCATGCACAAATCAAGATATATCTTACAAAGTCAGTAGAGAAAAGTTTGAGTTAAACTTATACAAGTGAATAACAAAATCAAGAGCAACCAAGAATAAGTCATGACAAGGTTATAAATGAATATGTAATATTTATTGTACTTCCTACTTGATTACTTTAATACTTTAGACAGTCATAATGTATAAACACATTATCATTTTAACCCATAGTGTGACTCTTTTCAACCATTAAGAGGAATTGAAGTTTTGGTTTTAACGAAAACTCTTTTGGACCTTAAAACATTCTTTAGGAAACATTTTGAAAAGTATTTAAGTTAATCATGTATAAAAAAGATAAAATTTGAGCATTTGAAGATGTTAAAATTATGATTTTGAGGGTATTGATCAACTAATATCAGTCTAATGTAGGCTAAAGTTGTTAAGAATATGTAACAAGATTGTGTACCTTACACATTGGTTGACCAATTTCCTATTAGGATACAAATTAGTTGACCAATATATAACAGTGGTTGACCAATTTTCTAAAAACTATAAAATTTGTGCATTTATTGCATTGGACAACCAATTGCAATAGTGGTTGACTAATGTACAGTAACTAGCTGCTAAAAATAGCTAGTTTTGGTTCCAATAAATAGTTTGAGCCCCAATGCCAATAAATACATAATTTTTCATTGATTTGCAAATGAAAAAACATTGAGTGTTATATAAATACATTTTAAAAAACTTTTCAACGATGTTAAGATCATTCATCGTTGCACTTTGAAGAGAGTGAGCGTTTAGGCTATCAAAGTGATCAAGTAAAGTCTTTTGAGTTACAAATTCATTTATGGGTATTACTCTTCAATTTAGAGAAATATTGTTATAAGAGTTTCTCTATGATTATGGAAAAGCAAATTTGTTGTAGGAAGGTTCTTCTTCGCTTTATTATAACAAAAGACATAGTAGAATTCTAAGAAATGTCTTTGGCAGTGGGCATAGATAAGAGTTATTTGCTTTACAACTAAAAATTTGGTTTGCCTTTCTTCTTCTTTATACACTTTAAACTATTGTTTGATTGTGTTATTGACTTACATTAAGCTATTTCTTTACTTTATCATATATTAATCCTTAGTCAATTGCCTTCATTCGATAAAAACAATTGTTTAAATTCACTAACATTCAATTCAACCCTCTCTTGTGCGATTAGGTACCAATAAAAACGGATAAGCATCTATATCTTTAACATCAAAGTATACTTCATCCTTATACCTATTAATAGAAAAATATACTTCATCCTTGTACCTGTTAATAGAAAAATATACTTTGCACCATTATGTTACCTTAATCCTTTATTCCTCCTTTATCAAATTAATGTAGTAAGGACTAAAGTGCTTCTCATTCTTTAATCTAAAACTCTCTATAACATCCATCCCTAAAATATTCTCGCAACCACCACTATTAATTATCACATCAAATAAATGATTAATGATAACAAATCTAGTTAGAAATAATTGATGGCTTTAAGTTTACCTCATATTTAGAGACAACATCATTCATCCGAAAATGTAGTTTAACCCATTGCCACCATCATTCTCATACTCATCATGTCAATTGGACCATAACAAATCTCATCATTCTCTTTCTCTTTCTCTACAACATGAACTACCTTCCTAAGTAGACGATCACTAGATTTTTTATCAGGTAGGTTGTACTTGCAACAGTTTTCTAACATTGGTTTGGCCTAAGGATTCATAATATTAGCCTCTTTTTTTTGGTTCAATCACCTTCTTTTCCCTATATCTTTATTTGACTTGCCTTTATCATTAGGAATATTATAATTATCTCCACTATAATTCTTATGAGGGTATTTTAGCATATTCTTCTCTGCAAAATCAATTCAACCTTTAAAGATGTACTTTATGCTTCAAATAGAGTTGTTAATAGGTGTATCCTTATTTTCTCTTTGACAACTTATTTTAAACCTTCTAAATATCTCCCAACATATTGCCTTTTAGTCTCTCATAAATTATTCCTCCTTGTTATACTTTTGAAGTATGTAGTATACTTATGTATATATTTCAAACTATAATAACAACTTTGATACAAATGAAACAAAATTTGTTTGTAATAGATAAGAAAAAATCCTTCTATAATAGTTGCGTCATACTATATTAGGTTTTGATGGGTGCTTTTTCTCTTATAGAATCCTTTGAACTTCAATCTTTCCTACTATGAAAATGCTTCACCCTTTAACTTGTATATGGTAAGTTTCATCCTCTTTCCCTTCTAGAATATCCATCTTTTATTGTTTCTTTATGCTTTTACGATCTAGTCTATATATTCTTAAATATTCAAATTTCATTACGTAAAAGAATATCTACTTTTAATATGAACTCATTGGTATCTCTATCAGCATAACCATTATTATTGTATTGAGTATTTCTCTTAGGTTCAATGAAGAAATCATCTTAATTATCTATATCCTTCATTTATACATATTATCTATGCTTATTATATGTATGAATTAGTTAACCAATAGGTTGTGCACAAGCTAAATATTCTTACGTATAAAGCTTTTGTTATTTATATGCTTAAAGCACTGAATTGATTTATAATTTCTTCAAAGCATCTTTCTAAAAGTTGGAATTTGAGATCCACTTATAACTCTAAAGCTTTTAAAGCCATATTTTGATAGATTGTGAGTTTAGTTTTTTGATCTTAGTCTTGAGAATGTAACCTACTATAGCTAGGTTCAGTGCCACTAAATTCAGTGAGTTTTCTTGCTCTGAAACCACGTAATGTAATATATTACCATGAAATAAATGTTTTCACTTACTTTATCTTCAAGATTGATAAATATGTTTTATAACACTAAAATATAAACTTAAATAGAGAGAAAAGTATGTAATAGTATTGAGATTTTCCAAATAATGTAAAACCTACATATTTATAAAAAAATTGATAATGAAATTATTTTATAATTTTTTAAATACTAATAATTTGAAAATTCATAAAAAAGGAAAGGAAAAAAGTCTAAATGTCGTCAAATTTTATAAGGCATCTTAAAAAATATTTTCATTACAATGGTAAAATCAACTTGAATATTGTTAAATTTTATCATTAAAATTGTTACAATGAAATATATAGATATGTAATTTCATATATTGTGATATGTTTTATTATCAAATAAAAATTAAAATATGTTTAATGAGTTGTTAATAGGTCTGGATATTTGAATCAATTTATCCTAAATAAATATTTATTATTTAACATAAAAATCATTAGTTTTAACACAATTACTATATCCATTCTAAATAAAAGTTATTTATTACACTTTATTTCACTTTTAGAAAATTAGTTTTCTGTAATATTTGTTAAAGCATATAAATCATTGTAGACCCTCAACTAACAATTTAAAATTTTAAGTTTAATAACTTTAAAACATTGAAGTTTTAAATATACTTAAACTATATTTTATTCTGAGTATGCCTATATAACGTTATTTGAATTATTTTTAGGATTCACCCAATTTGCTAAAAATTTTTAGTTAATTTTAATGCTTTAAATTTGATATGAAAACTTTTATGATTATATTTTTTTAAGGAAATGAATAAATTTTATATAACATTAAAAAAACTAGTTCAACATTTCAATGAGTACATGAAACTGATTGTCTATCAATTTAAAACATTATTACAAAATCTAAATGAAGATTAAAAAACATATCAGCTCAGTTATAAGATCAATACAACATATTAATTATACGTTTCATTTGCTTTTCATGTCAGGTAAGAGATAGTTTTATGCATTTTTTGCAATAATTGCATCTCTAATCTAGTTGAGTATATTCAAGTCTAGCTAATATTTATTTTCTGTCATCTTCTTAAACAATCTGTTGTTTCTTTCTTTCCAAGGAGTGTAAACGATGGTGGTGAATGCTGCTTTGAGCAATATGGCATTTTGCTTTCCATTCTTTGTGTGGTTGATGAACCAGTTCAAAGATTTCTCCCATACATAGGGGTAATTGTCCATTCCTAACATATGTTGAATTATGCTCCAAACTACTTTCGAATATCTTCATAGAAAGAAAAGGTGATTTCTATCTTAAGCAACTTCTTTGCATAATTCATAAGTTGTTTCACTATTTTCAAACCATCTACTCTTGGTCTTAAGCCTATTTTTTATCACTAGCCAAGTGATTATTGAGGCTTTAGGATTTAGAGTTTGTTTCCATAGAAGGTTGTACCATGGAACTTTTGCTAAACTATTTATGATCATTTTATGACATGATTCATTTGTGAATCTTCCACTCGAACTAGGAGTCCAAATGGTAAGGTCTTTTTCATTCCTTTATGAAAATTGTGGTAAGTGTTCAAAAGTGAGTGAAAACCTCTAAAACTCCTATACCAATCACCATTTAATATTAGAGAGGATACTTTCAGGTTTTAAGGAATTCTATTCCTTAAATGACTGATAAATGTTCTTTATATAAAAGGGCTTTTATCTGACCAATTATTGAACCAGAATCATGTATTTTCACCATTTCTAAGCTTATGCTTAATCCAAGGATACACCATACCTTTCAATTTTAGCAATTGATTGAAATTTCAAGAAACCTCTCTTGTATAAATGATATACAAGAACTTCAAGTTCTTGAGATGGTATTCATGAATCCATTTGATCCAAAATACTTTTTGTTTGTATAAAGCCTCTAGATTCTCTTTCATAACAACACCTTTTGCATTGTTGAGATGGATATAATTCCCAATCCAGCTTGATGGTTGGGGATAGTGATTTCCCTCTATTTAACCTTGGCATTTTTTGGAATTTTTAGTTTTGTTTATCCATAAGAATGCTTTCATAATTCTGTCTATCTCCTTTATGACCTTCTTTGGAATAACAATATTTGCAGTGCAATGTGTATACTGACTGCTAAGGACTGAAAAAATGAGTGTAAGTCTAGCAGCATATAAAAGGAATTTTTTTTGCCAAGCATTTAATCTTGCTATGATCCTTTCAATTAGTGGGACACAATAAGAGAATTTAGTCTTAGAAGTGATGATTGGTCCTCCAAGTTACCTGAAGGGAGCTGGATGTACATTCAACCCTGCAATTTTGCTTAGTTCTTCTTAGTTACTAACATCCGAGGAGATATATAAGCAACTCTTGTTAGAGTTGATCTTTAGACCTAAGTACTCCAAGCACTTCAAGAACACTTTTAGCATATTGAGCATTATGTTTATAGAATGAGGATTTACACCACAAAGAAGCATTAGATCATCTGCATAAATGAGGTGTGTCAAATTGACTTCTTTGCATTATAGTGGTATTGGAAACCTTCACTTCAGAAAATATATTTACAGAGTAATCTTGATAACTCTTTAATGTGTGCTTAATTGTTTATATATTAAACCCTTAATAATTAGTGATTAATATTATGAAATGCTTACAATACTCATTAACTTGATACACTTACATTTGCCTTAGTACAGTTTTGAGTAAATCGCTGTTACCCCTGTCATATCAAATATAAATATATTAGGCTCCAAATAAGACAAGAAGCTGCCTTTCGCGATTCTGTAAAGAATACTGCTATAACCAAAATGCCTTGTATATATGGTTCCTTGCTTAGGTTTCATTATTGCGTTATGATGCACTCGTATTTTCCTATCTATTTAGTACCTTAACACTCAGTTTTTATTCTCATTTGGTGTCTAAAATGTCTAACTTATCTTATTTTGTGCTTTTCATGTACATTTGGACTTGAAATGAAGAATATGATCTAAAAGAAGCCTATTTAGCATAAATGGAGTTCATATTTGGAACGAGGAGGTCGAAAAGAGTAAGAATGGACAAAGTTGCAGGAATCCTAATCCGACTAGGATTTGGTTTCTGACTTACACTAGGAATCCTACTTCATCTAGGATTTCTATTTTGGCGAATTGTGGAAAAACGAGATTTTGATAGTGACAATCATCGATGGACGAGTAATCCTAGTCCGACTTGGATTATGAATCCTACCTTCACTAGCAATCCTAGTTCGATAAGAATTTTTTTTGGGCAGTGCAAATGGATATTTGTCAACGTAAATAGTTTCGTCAACGAAATTTCTAACACGACAGCAAGTTTCTAAGGTGTTTGGATTATAATCCATGTGTGATGACGTGGCAAGCATTTATTGGACTAGATGTGCATATGTGGACCCTCCATCCTACTTGGCATCCACCTAGGCATCCACACAAGCTTCTCCGCCACATAGAAGATGCATTTAGAAGCTTCCATACCAATCTGATCTTATCTACTCCAAGAAGTTCAAAACCTTTATAGATTCTTCTTCTCTTTATTCTATAAGAAGTCCAAATTCTTTATGGATTCATCTTCTCCTTATTCTACAAAAAGTCCAAATCCTTTATGGATTCCTCCTCTCTAGTTAGTATTCTATAAGGACTAGACTCTTCTCTCATGACCAACATAAATAGGACCTAATAGCTTATTATTTAGAGACACGAATTTTTTTACTATTCCCAGGTACTGTTCACTACTGTTCACGAGACACTATTCATGTGAACAATAGTTCTTTATTCTCTCCATCTTTTCTTCTTTGCATAACAATTATTAGGGTTTTATTTTCAAGACATGCAAGGCTAATAATTCTGTTTCAATTGTAAAAGTAAGTAACTT
>JAOTAY010021265.1:0-10993 GCA_025629805.1 Erythroxylum baracoense | reverse complement strand
CTTTTGTACTAGGTTTTGATGTAAGTGTTGAAAGATACAATGTAGACTTTCGATTTTGTGAAATGAAATGAGGAAAAAGTTGGTTTTAAAACTATTGTGATTTTCTTGTAATGCTTTATAAGTAAGTAATGATATGATGCCTTATGAAGTGAATGTAGCGATCGAAAATAGCTCACCCTTATCATAGGATATATATCGGAATGACTTCTGGGCATCCTGGTGTGTACCCTGCGATAAGGGGGCGCTACATAGGACATATTAGTAGACATTCAATGTATATATCATAATATAGTTATATTATTATAACTATGTTATGATAACTATACCGTACACCAATATATGTGACAACCACTAATATGATGTAGTGATACCACATGGTACCTATTGCCTTACCTTACCAATTAAAGTACATGCGGGTGTATGTTATCTCCTACAGTTATACATGTGGGTTAAACTATACATGTCCTAATTACATGGTTATGCTTCACATCTATGATGGTATACATATATCATGTATAACATTGTTATATCCATATGTTACTATAACTATGTAACATATACACAATGTTTGGATATATGGGTATCCATATATTATTTACATATGTTTATAACCAACCACTTGCAATGGTGTACAGGTACATTAGCTCTGTGTACTCTTGTCACCAACTATCAATATTTAACGTAGTAATGTGGGAGGTTCCTTTGGTATAGCACCTCTGTATGTAGAATAATCATTAATATTAAACTAGTTATTAATATGTTACAGCCTATATCAAACTATACATGTATAACTACACCTATAACCTATTGTATAATGGATGTCATATCTTAGGATGGCTACACACAATACTATAGCCTTATTTATGATAAACATAATGTGTTAATGGAGCAATCAGTGCATGGCATATATCCAACTATATATATGTAAGGCTATACTATTGGGGTCATAAATATTATACTTAGTGCTTAACTTTATGCTGGATGCACCACCCATTCAAGTGCCATAAGGATGTATGGTACTTATAATATTGAATGGTATTATACACATAAATCTTTAGATGACATACCCAATTATAGTGGGTACATGCATGGTATATTAGTACGCATTAGTAACTGTGTGTAATTGCATATAGGTACTAGTGGGGCAATATATTTAGTGAATATTATGGCCATGCAAACATAGTATGTCATAGCCACCAACTATATCTTACAGGTTGCTCTATATCCATACCAGTAATCCCTATACTATACTTGAGTGAACTAATGGAATACATACCATAACGTATACATTATGCATACATTATAGTATGGTACTAGCATGCTATATGTAGTGCACTTTGAGTGTAATCATATGCTTTGTCTATACACTCATTAATTTGAGTGTAATTATATGCTCTGAAGTATAGACCACTTGGTGGTCTACACATGTGGTAATGTCATACAGTACATACTCTAATGTTGTATAGACAATTATGGGTAGTAGGAATATATAATGATATACATCTATACCATTACCAAACGTACAATGCCCACTCGCTAGGTTATATGTTACAATAGTGGTGAGTAAATAGGGAGTTACTAGTGGATTATGTCTATAACATAACAAAGTACATTTACAATATTAATGTAAATTTTGGTATAACAATGCATAAAATGTACATACTCATTTATATGCAAAAGTTATGATACAGATACCATATAATGTTATAGACATAATCTTGACAGGCTATACCAGCATGTACAATGTGGTATACACATCCATAGGTATTGGTTACCCACTAAGGACATGTAACAATATAATACTACTATTACATAGTACCATGATATAATAGTAGTTGTTATTTGCAATGAGCACATGTACATTGATATTGTATTAAGGTACAAATATACTCACCTTACTATTATATAACAATATAATACTACTATTACATAGTAACATGATGCAATAGTAGTTGTTATTCGTAATGAGCACATGTACATTGATATTAAGGTACAAATATACTCACCTTACTGTTATATCCGTTCCTTGTTAGTATGGAGCAACCTTTAAATGAGTAATTGGGTACAATGGTATATAACGCCATTATATCTGATGATACCAAAGCTCTCATATTCATTGATTGTTGTCATATAACCTATACTATATATGCACCCCAATATAACACATAACATATAATACTCCCCATAGTTATAAATGCACACGATATATATGGTTACCATATATAATACACATAGTACTTTGACATAAGGATGTATATGTTGGATGAATATATATTACCCATTGTACATAATTATGACATACATAATGCATACATATTGTAATGCATTATACACATATTATTAATGTCAATATATTACCAATATGGTATTGATGCTCACTCATATAGGTACCAATACCATGTATTACCAATCATATGGGACATATGGCAACTATCACATAATCTAACATTTCATACCTATATAGGTATAACACATCTATATGATACTATCATCATATATCCTATATCACATGTACTATAATACCCATCAATAATTATCATATTCATGGTCACTTATATGGTTACTCATGTGTTATACTAATGCACATGAGTGTATGTCTCTTATCACACAAAGGGATACATAGTAATCACACAACACCCAACGGAACGTAATAAATCTTGTAATTAGGTTATAGTTTTAGGCACCATGGGTTGATGATACAATATTACCATAGTTGATATGGATGATACTATAGGTACTAATTATCTATATACTAATGCATTATTATTACATCCATGGGTTAGGGAATACCACTAGCAAATTACATGGGTATAATTAGGACCCATAAGGGACATGGCTCAAAGGATATAGCCATATAACACTCATGTCGGTAGATATAGTAGTACCATAATGCCTGTTACATATAAATAATATACTCAATATATGACCATTGAGTATATTATTTAATGTATTCATACCATCTGATATGGTACATGGCTAAAGTACCATCACAAGCCTTACATGACCATACTATGTTTTACCCACTCTCCTTTCTAAACTTGTCATAACTACCATATAAATGTGTACATATTACTCATGATATCTGTGACATGTTACATTAATACAGTAGTGTTAATTACAAATATTGTCCTATAGTATATCACCCAATATGCCTATAGATTGGGTATCAACCACATTAGGTAACCATAAATGGTATACCAATAAGACATATGTGGTATACAACTGTGGTCATAGGTCTCACATCCTTTATAACCAAGGATTAGAAGACAACTCAAATGTATGGTATACTTATCACAATGATATTTATAAGACTATATTTAGATTGTCTTCCAATGTTGATAAACATACAATTCAATCTTATATTGTTATGATATTGATACAATATACTAGAGTGATTGTAGCAAGTGAGTGGAACTTATTATGCACGTTATGGTGTATATTATTAATGGAATGTATTAATCAATGTTGAACTAACCTTGACTTTGAACCTATAATTTAGTCATCCTAAACCAGGTGCTTGTCATCATAAGGTATAGATTTATCTGTATATACAAACATAATTACTCATTATATACATGCTGGTATATAATGCCATGCTATAAGTGCAATACACCAATATGGATTTGGAATGCATTATGCATGTGGGTGTATTTTCTTAATACATTAAAGATCCAACAAGATTAATATATCATTACAAGAAAATATTTATTGTAATGTCAATTCATATCAAGTGTTATATCCTATGGGTATCACATAGACATTTCTATCCCGATTATATATTATATGGCAAACCAGTACCCATCTACATCAGGTATATTGTCACATTATTAAATGTAACACTAATGCTAGGATATATGGGATGTACAGAAATGTCTATTTTATGGAATGTTTGGCACTCAATAATATGATTATCCTGCGTTTGGGAACAATTAAATATTAGTATGTCTAAATATACTCAATTTACATCACAATCCTCTTCCACTAAATCCAGGTATACATCTACAAACTAAGCTTGTATACCCAACATATGATACATACCTTATGATAATACCATATGTGCATGGTGAGACATATAAGTTTTCTTATCTTCCCCCATGGATGGTCATGTGACTTACAATATTGTGAATGATAATAATAGTATTAAATGCCTTATTGTATACATTCCAGTCCACAATGATACATGGATAATTCATAAATGAGGGATAGGTATATGTACACTGGAATGTCATCTGTACTAGATATAACTATACTGATCTTTATCATGGGATATGTTATATATCATGGGTGTATCATTGTGGACTGGAATAGATTGGATTAATACATGGCATACCCATTAAGTAGTGGTAAATGGGCACTATCAAAAGAACTATGGTAACCATACCAGTTATGTAACAATATCATAATTGGATGGATATATAGGTATTTGTGGATGTGATATGTGTTACTTGTAAGGGTTAGATGTCCTTATACTTGGCCATAAATGTCAAGTAACTATTTAATTAAAGGATAGTTTACATATTAATATCATAGGAGTATTTATCGTCTTACCAGGTGAATATGATAGTAACTGTATATCTCTTTACGTATATAACAGTGGTACAACCCACAAGTATACTTAAATATGGTATATGAACCCCCCCCCTATATGGTACATATATATCTGTAGTATTATCCTTGGTAAAATTACAAACTATAGTCAGGTTTTGGATACCTTTCCATGTACGGTATAGGGGTAATTACCAAATAATATATAATGCCCATGAGTATATATCATCAGTAGTGGATCACACAAATTATGTAACATCATCTACATAAATCTGATATCTTAGTTACTCTTGGCATACCACTTTATACCAAACTAATCATTATAACTCATCTTCATATATGTACTATTATCCTATATACCATGTTACATGCATAGGGATACCATTGGGTCATAATTTACCTTCTTAAAATATCTTTATATTGCTATACTATAGTGCCAATATATCAAGGAAGGCATCTTTATTTGAATGGTGTGATCTAGAAAAGCCACTGAAGAGATACAAGCACAAGTAACCACTATTTGGTAATGTAGCACCTAAATACATTAGGTGCTACATTAAAGGCATTATTGAGATAATAATTACCATAAATGTGGACAAATATGCCATACTTGTATTTATAGTTGGTAGATAGTGCTACCATCTCATATGTGCAATGTAGTATGAGTATACTTACCCACATTTAGGGTAATAAAGATTACATAACATTTGGGTTATATCCATAGTATTACATACCAAACAATGTATCCTACCATTGGCGTGCGGGGTTAGTATGCATTTATAAATAAGGGCATAACCCTCATATATGATACCAAGGGGTATTGTGTGACTTACAGGGTGGGTTATCATACATGGCATCTAATTATAGTAATGAGGGTTATGACTGTTAATATGGTATTTATTGGTTTAAGTGATAGCCATGGATACCACTATAAAACATTGTAGGTACAGATATATTAATTATTGTATACTCAATATATAACCATGAGTATACAATAATTATAAGTCATTGTCATTATGTACATGCATGTCCTGTATTAATCATATATTGCCCGTATTATATCACATGTATAACTATAGTACCCATGAATGGCACCATGGGTACTCCAGTAACACTGGATGTATTATGTATACACTAGATAAATTGATATGATTAACGGTCCTAGGGTTATATGGTACCTCAATGAAATAAAATATGCAGATGCCCATATACTATCACATAACCTTAATAAGACAAATGGGTTTAAGAGACATAATAGGTATACCACCCTTAATTGCATGTACATAATGATGTGGCCCATTCTGATGTGTACATACTAGACATGGTGCCATTGACTTTTAACTGGATGTGTATAATCATTATTATATATTGATACAACCATGTGTATTATTGATATACATAATTATACTCAGCAGCATACCCATCATATGGATATTTAAATACTTAAATATAGGTGATATCATTTATGTCTATTATATGTGTATAAATACCTAGTGTTGGCATTAGGATTGAGTGTATACATATCTCCTTATAGTCAGGGTATATTTTAGGTACACGCATTGATGGGCAAGATGGGACGGTAAAAGAACCATCAAAGGGTAGCTTCAACCAATACAGGTTAATTATCATACACATCAGACATTTACCATTAGGGTATAGATATGCCTAAATAATACATGTATACCTACTCAATACTGGGTATCTCAATGTTATTGGCTTTACAATAGGTTAGTGGAATACTAAACAGCCCAATGTAACTAATAACATATATAAATTATACTGTTACAATTATCTGTCCAACCTCTTTGGTACAAGCCTATTGTATTATTACATTATAATGATATAATTTACCATCCAATCATAACCTTTTGCATACTATACTGAATGGGTTTAAGTATCATATAGCCTTGCAGTATGGCTAGGTATATACTCACCATAACTATTGCCACTCAATCATAACTTTCTATAGTAATTAATCTATACATGATATAATTGGTCAAAAATGATACCATGTCAATTAATGTCAAAGCCACACTAGCATAAGTATGTGTGAATCTTTAGTGATATACTTGTCTTCATGTATATGCATGACATCATAATCCATGTCATGATGGTTCAAGCCATATATGTAACATAAAGTGGCAATGCTCATTAGTAGGTTACCTGATGGACATACATAGGCTTACAAATATTTACTACCATAATCTGTAGGTACACATCAATGTTGATTAGTACATATTTACAACTATGTGTACCATATGGAGTTACAATTCGTATGTAAGTACATGTTATACGCTATAGATGATGTGTATACAGGACAGGTATTGTACTAACCCTATCTGGCGATAAGGTTATTTGGATAGGAGACAATTGTTATATGGTTAAGTATACATGGCAATTAGGATTTGCCATGTATACATATGATGGAATATGGTTTATATATACACATTCTGGAATGGACATCCATATAATGGACATTCTAAAGTGCCATGTGTTTATGTATACCTTACAACAAAAATAATATCACGCCCTCCTAAATATGTCATACTAACCATTAGTCAATGTGATATGTTCTGATACTATATACCACCATGATATCAAATTAGATACAACCTCAATCTGTTTAACAGACTATCAGGATAATAATAGAGGTATGTACATTCTATAATGGCTATAACCATGTAGTGGTTAAGCATGGAAGTATTACAAGTAATACATTGGGATACCTGTCGAATTGTATGGTTGGTATTTATGCATACCAATGCCTGTGATTATTATCCTATGAACATAAACAAATTATGTATATCCACTTGCAGAGGAAGTCAAGCCCAATAATGTTGTTACATAGGCCTGTGTGTGTACGTTGTGCATCCTTAACACAGTGAGTAATGGTTATTGAATTTTCATAACTTATCCAATCTGGTAACTCTTCCATAATTGTTACATGTCCATTGTTTGGTATGAAAAGTTGGTTACATATCTATCATGAAACCTGGTAGATATTGTATACAATATGTTATGAATATTTGTCCAACCTTAATATTTGTACAACCAAATAAGACATATAACCTATATATTGCATCCTCTTTAATTAAGCAAGACGTCTATTAGTTTAGTTTAGTTTTATTTTCCAATATAAATGCAACATTATGTCACATAAACATGTAGTGGTTATATGTTATATAGCAAGGACTGTAGTGGTTATGGGTAATGTATAATACTACCTACAAGATTGGTGTACATATCATTTTATTTGACATATAAGCTAGGATCCTACCATTAATGGCATGGTCTGTGTTATCAATGGGTACACATACCATGCCAAGACGTACCAAGTAGTTGATGGATTATGGGAATCTAATCTAGGCATACCCTAATTACATTAGTTACTCCCCACATCCATAGTAGCATGGGGTAACCTATGATAAAAACTATTCCCCCTTGGACCAGAAATGAAACCCTTTAATGCTTATAACTATCACAATCACGTTATAGATATACCAATGTTACCATCAATGTGGCAGAATTTAATTATAGATGTCAATTGAGGGTACACGTTGTAACTAAAATAGATATGTAGACCACTATTATGTTGTTATCCATAAAATTGTGTCCACATTGGATAACCTTTATTATAAGTAATACATAGTCATAAATTATGGCTATGACCAAAACATATCTGTGATGATGGTAACATACTTGTCTGGAATATGTTATGTAACAAGATACATTCGCATAATGGGACTGGAAGTCATACATTCAGCCAATGTCTCCTCTATGGCATACATAACACGTGGATTATATGTCAACTTATCTATGGTACTATTATAACATGGGTACTATCAGATATGCTACAACTATTGCAAATTGTATACAAGTAAAAATATGAATAGCCATCCTTGACTCTTGGGTAGACTTTTTAGTATTGGGTACATAATGATAATGACTTATAATCATTGTATAATCAAGGTTATATATTGAGTATACAATAATTAATAGATCTATACCTATGTACTATAGTGAGTTGCTAATGGCATATTAGTGGTGATATTTACAAGGCATGTCTAGTATACCCACTTATATACCAAGGTATAGGACTTCTATAATATGACAATTTATGGAGTACTAATACACAGTATTGCAGGTGTGTACCCATGATGAGTATTATGTAATTTTGACTATATATGGGTAACCAAGCATGCCATATTGTATGGTTGTAGCATCACTGAAAGGTATTAGGTCACTAAAAGGTAATAGTTATTGTGTCATAATATTCCGTACATTATATAGGATTATTATCACTATGTTATCTTATGACCTATACATATGATAGTGACCAATTTGCATAGGTAACTTATGATATAATGCCAAGTTTTTTGGCTAAATACAAGCATTTCATTACACTAGTTTAGATACAAAGTTAGGATATAACCCATCAATTAGAATTGGAAATCTAATTGATGGGTTTAATGATAGTAATACCACATTTATTACATAGGATGTGTGTACCCTATAGGTATGTATATATAGTATCTATATAATATTAGTATTGGGTATTAGTATAGGGCATAACATATTCATGGTGTGTAAAGCAAGTGGGGAGTATGGTATACCCATAAGCTATTGGTATACCTATAATCTATGGGTATAAACCTACAAGGGGTGTATACTGCATCCTGATACCCTTAGGGTACACATGACTATTACATATAACTGTATACTATCACTTATAGGTATTACATATGCATGGATGGCAATATATGAAGTACATCATATGTATTGATACCCTATCCAGATTTTACCAATTGGTCACATAAATGAGTATACCATATTTGTAATAATTATACCCTACACTCGTATACACCGGAATTGTAGTATCACCCATTAATGTAGGTTATGTACAAATCAAGAGTATATTAGTATGATCAGTTATGTATGGCCTCTACTAAGGGTAACATGTCCTCATATGTTATGAATATGGGTATTGTCATATGAGGGTACCATATATGTATATGGTAGCTAAATTAGTACCATATATACTCCACTCATTTGTGTTATTATGCTATAATGTATAATGTAAATGTAGTTATACCATCAGTTATATGGTAGTGAACTATCATGTATAAAATGTGCTATAACCTATTTTAGTTAGTTATAGTATACTTAAATGCATAAAGTTATGTGCCTTTGTATCATATAGTATAAGTATGGTTTGATACATTTATATCATATTAGTATGCATTTAGATAATGTCATACTTAACATAATGACATACGTCCTTGAGGTATTGATGCTATGTACTATTTATTATTATGTAACTATATAGTACCACATTGCCATAACTATATATGGATCATGTACATACCATTGGAAAGAGTAACATATTGCTTATATCTTACACATTGTATATAAGATAGGATTATACAATATAAGACCACACTGGAGTTAAAATGTACTTGTACCCATTCTTATTATATTATAAACAAATGGCATGATAATACCATTGTACATGGAAGGTTGTATATAAATGCCTTTACAACCATCATTTTAGGGACCATAGGTGATCCATCAACCCTATACGTCTATCCAATATAACATATATACATAACATATAGGATAACATTTATAGGTACTCGTGACATGATGGTACATCACACCATAGATATGATAGTATACAGTATCCTAGGACATTGTAAACTTATGGCTCAAGAATGTTAAGGGTGATGTACATGGTTCATCTGATACCTAAGTGAGAGGTGTATAATAACTACATGGCCCACCAAGTTATCCCTATGATAAGCCATAGGGATACCTTAATAGATCTTGCCTTAGTTATATTATGTCACATAAATGTATGGGTACCCTAAAACATGTAAGGCTTATAATGTGATATACTACTTGTAGCATAAAATTATAGTACTGCACCAACCCGACAATGGGTATGTTACAGTTATGAGGCCAGATGTTATTGTAATAGATATTCAAAAGTTAGATCATGCATTATAGTAGTGTTGCAAACATCCTCTATGTCACATATACATTGATGGGCACTTTTAAATGCATTGATAAGTATAATCCATGTGTACATCTACTATCTGATATATAGTCCTTATGTAAAATAGTATGAGTGTCCAACCTATAATATAATATATTATATGTGACATGTAACTCTTATTTGGTTGTACAATACTTGTAGCATAAAAATATAGTACACTTGCTAGAGGTACAAAAATATCTCCACTTACCATAATGTTAACATGAATGGATACACATAACATTATTATACATATATTGAGAATGGCTACCCATGTTTGTAACATCCCATCATTAGGGTTAAAACCCTAGGATGCTTTATAAATAAGAATTTGTTAAGACTTTAGAAATGCATTTCATGCATTATATGGCATACATATGCACGTGAATAATGTTGTCATTCATGAAATAATTG
>JAOTAY010021264.1:0-10995 GCA_025629805.1 Erythroxylum baracoense | reverse complement strand
CTTTGGGATTTTTGTCTTTGATATTAATGAAATTCGATTTATTGTGTTTTTATTGAATTATTTGTGATTCAATTTCTGTTTGTAATAATTTGGTAACAAACTGAGAGGGTAAACCGAGTGAATATCATCAAATTAGGCTAACAAGAGTTAGTTAGTTTGGTAGATAAAGAATTGAATCAAACCGTTAAATTTGTGCAGCGAGAGATTGTGCATAGGTTTTTGGTAGGTTTTTAGACAATTTCAAAACTAATTTAGGTTTTAGGTTAATTGTGAATCGAGAGATCACAATTCCATAATTTGAATTAGGGATTATAAATTAGAGTTAAAGATTATAACTCGAGAGAAAGTAATCCACATTAGGACCATCTAGACCCAGTAATTGGATAATTTCATAATTAATTAGAGTTTCATTACGGTTAGATAAACCCCCATTCTCTCAACTGGTAGTTCCTAGGTTGATTTGTGATTGGGTTGTGCTACTGCTGTCCTGTTTATATTTTTGAATTTTAATTCTCGTAATTGATTGTTTGATTGATTAATTTCTGCATTAGTTGTTTATTTTGAATTGTTGTGATTTAGTTCAGCCTTAGATTTTAGGATTAGATTAACCCTCTTCGTGGGATCGATACCTTAAGTACTATGTGAATGACCTGTGTGCTTGCAAAAATATCGAGGTTAAAAATATTTAAACTTTTTCATAACGTAACACCCCAATTAACCACCAGTTATGATAAATGCAAAAACTACGTTTTATGGCTCAACTTTAAGCTCTCACACCACAAACCATATGAAGCATAACCAATTAGAAGAGATCACACATAAAAATTGATTATAACAATACATTGAAACTATAAGGAGTGATCCTTCAAAACAACATCTACCTTATATGCTTTATACTCAAATAAACCATTCCATACAACTTTAGGAAGAAAACCTAGTCATAATTAATTTTGCAAAATAAATGCCTTTCCTCCTTGATACTTTTATTTAAACAATTTTTCTTTTTTTCTCTTGTTTTTCTTTTCTTTTTTCTTCTTCTTCTTTTTTCATACAAAAATTGAAAGAAGTTATATTAACATTGTAATTCATTGATAAGATATAAAATGACATCCCAACAATTATAACTAATCTGCATGTATGCACACCCCTACACGTATACTTTTATCCGTCCATAATCATCAAAAATCAAAACATGCTCCACTATCTGTAAGGCTTAGGTAGGACATTTGATTAGGTTGAAGGCATGTAATATGGTTAACACAAAAAGAAAAGGAAAATAAAGCTTAAAGGAGCTTATGAAAAGGAAAAATCATATCAATAGGTAGGTTATTTGACTAATGTAGCTTATGAAACAATGAATGCCTATATCATTTCCATGTTAACATATGTGATAAAAATGTGGTCTTAAATAGGAAATCAAAGCAAAGTTAACATGTACATTTCAATAAGGTCACAGAAAAAAACAATGATATTGATATAAATGTGTAGTTTATAAAGGCTCAAAATCTCACTGGCTTGTGTCTACCACTAGTCATTACTCTTCTAAAGATAATGTACATTGACCAATCACAAGAGTAAAAGTACATGCTCAAGTTGACATAGTTTTTCTAAGTTAATTCACTCGCTAATCAAAACTATATAGTCTTAGAAGCAATAAACAAAGAGAAAATGTTTGTTTGGTTATATTGATTCTCTCTTTTTGTTTGAAAAATTGAAAACATGTAAGAAACAAACTAACTTAAAAACTTACACGTATATCCTAACAAATGGGAAAATGTAGAGGAAAAGAAATATACTTCCTTTTGGTTTTCTCCTAAGAAGCGCCTTTGTTTATGGTCGTTGGCTCAACTCTATGTTGTCCTTATCAAGTTACAAAGTTTTGATCTCTAGGAATCACAACATTGGGATTTTCCATGCGACCTTCATCAAGATAAGGCTTAAGTTGATGGCCACTTACCTATAATGTCTTCCCTATTTTCAAACTTTTAATTGCTACTGCATCATAAGGAAAGAAATTAGTTATCATAAAAGGATTGACCCAATAAGGATGACATTTATGTGGAAATAGTTTATATTTAGCACCATAAAGAAACACTTTTTGACTAATGATCGAGCTTTTCGATAAGACATTAAAAGCTTTGGTCTTCTCTTTTATTGAAATTGTTTTTTGTTTATTTGTATGCTTCCAATTACAATCTTCCTATACTGAAAGGTCAATCATATTAATTACAAAAATATAGTGGTCATTATAGGAGTGTTTATTAACATAAAAAATATTGAAACGAGTAACTTCCCCATCGAATTCTATTGTGAGGGTAGCCTCACGAACATCTATCTTCGTTTAGGCCCGATTAAGAAACGACCTTACTAGTAAGATAGCTATTGGGTTATGGGAAGTTTCATCATTCATGTCAATCATATAAAAGTCAACAGGAAATATTAGTTCATTTACCTGCACAAGCAGATCCTTAATCATCCCATCTGGGTAAATGTTAAAACAATCAACCAATTATATGGTGGCACTAGTTTCTTTTGATGGCCCTAAATTTAAAGAAGCATATATGGAATAAGGCATAACATTAATCGATGCTCCTAAATCTAATATGGCTTGTTTAATCTCAGTGTTACCAGTTATGCAAGGAATAGTAAACATGTCTGGGTCTTTCCACTTAGGAGGTATTTTCTTTTTCAAAACTATAGAAATAGTTTTACTTATTCTAATCATTTCATTACCTTTTAACTTCCTCTTGTTCGTACATAATTTCTTGAGGGCTTTTGCATACCTCAGCACTTGCTTGATCATTTCTAACAGTGGGATATTAACCTTCTGAAAGGTCTCCTAGATCTCTTTATCATTATCCTCCTTATTTGACTTTTCTAACCTGCTAGGGAAAGGCGGAGGATTATTCTTTCTAACAATTGGGAATTCAGCATTTACCTTTGAGCTTGATGGGATATCCCTTTCTTCTTTAAGCTCCTTCTTAATGTCTTCTTCATTAGCCATCCTTTGAGTAATTCGTTCAGGATCCTCAAGCTTCATACCACTCCTCAAGGTGATTGCACTAACATTCTTCATATTTGTCTCAGATTATGATGACAGTTTTCCTCCTCTTTGGTCTTTTGGATGGTTTATCACCACTGCAATTTGGCTTACCTAGTTCTACAAATTATGAATTCCAAAATTCACCTACTGAAATTTAGATATGGTCTCCTGTTGAAACTGTTACATACCCTGTTGGAATTGCAAAGTGTTAGTTGTAATAGACTTAGCCATATCCTCTAATGATGTAACTGAGGTAGAGGAATTGTGGTCTTAATTCGAATGGTTGTGCTCCTTGCGACCTATTCTAGAAGTAAGTCTGCTACTTATTTCCCCTATAACTCAGGTTGGGATGATCCCTCCAATCTGGGTTATACATTTGGGAATATGGGTTGTACTAGTTGGGAAAATACCCTCCTGTAGCATTTACATATTCCATACTTCCTTTTTGTAATGTTGGGAACCCATCAGTCAGATGGCTTGTATTTGTACATATTCTGTACACTTTTACCTGTGCCTAGCTAACTACAATTTTTTTAACAAAAGACGTTAACTCATTTAAACGATGTTTGATAGACGAAGTACTTACCTTGTTTACATAGTGAACATCATTGCAAGTGTCAAATTGTTGAGCATTAGTGGCCATGCAATCAATTAAAATCCTGGCTTCTATAGGAGTCTTCTCACACAGTGCCCCACCACTTGCCGCATCGACCAAACTCCTCTCCATAGGTAGCAAACCTTCATAGAAATACTGGATAAGAAGTTGCTCTAGAATGTTATGGTGTTAACAACTAACACAACTTCTTGAAGCATTCCCAATACTCGTAAAAGGACTTGCCATTATGTTGCTTTATCCCACATATTTTCTTTCTCACATTGGCTGTTTTCGATACTAGAAATTTTTTTTCCAAAAACAACCTCTTCATCTCAATCCATGTGCTAATGCTCCCAGGGGTACACCAAAGAGCTAGTCTTTTATCGCATCCTTTAATGAAAATGGGAAAGCCCTCAATATAATCTGCTCTTCTGTCACCTCTGGAGGTTTCATACTAAGACATACATCGCTCCTTAAGATGCTTATAAGCATCCTCACTTGCAAAACCATCAGAGTTGGGAAAAAGATGGATTAGGCCAGATTTAAGTTCAAAAGCAACATTTTCAGCAAATTTGGAAAAGTGATGCATAAAGGCCTTTGAGTCAAATTTGGAGCTGTCAACTCTTTTAAAGTTATATTAACCCCGATTTTCCCTTAGGTCATATTTAGTTAAAACAAGCTCTTTAACTAAACCTAGATATCGAACAACCTAGACCAAGCTCTTTAGATTTACTAGGATAGCCATATTACGAGTTAGGAAAACAAATTAAACAAGGTAGCAACCATATAAGCTGGGGTCATTTAACCAAGGTTACATTATCTTTAATGGTTTAACACCATTAATTACCACAAATGAATCTAAACACAGCTATTATGTATTATATTTAAGATTCTAGCAATAGGTCTACATAAAAACAATTTAATAGAGCATTGAGATCATTCTTATACAACACCCAATTCAATAAACATGGGATAACATAAACAATCCCTAAGAGAGAAAGAACATAATACACAATGAAGAGATGCCCAAAACGTGTCTTTGGCTTTGATTTCGCCTTGGAACTAGAATGAGGAAGCTTAATCATCCATGGGTCTCCAAAGAGTGGGAGTTTTGTCGCCCCTTTTACTCCAAAACCGATCCATCACTCTTCAACTGTTTAAATGTCACTTTATATTAAAATTAGGGTTATAAAGAGATACACAGTTTGATAAACGACCGTGTACCAAAACATATAAATTGAAAAAATTTAGAAATCGTGAAGATACTGTTAGATACATGATGTTCTTCTAAATTTATACACGACAGTATAAGTATATAAACAACTATGTATCTTCCATATCCTCTTGAAAGCTTCATTTCCTTAGATTTTCTTGTTCTATCTTCACCCTAATCCTTCTCCTTCTTGTTCCATAATGATAATTGAGTGTAAACATCAAAAGGATGGCTTAAAGAATATGTTTTTAAATCAATTTAGGTCTTATGTTTCCAAATTATACCTAAAACCAAATATGAACCAAAATGAGTTTCTTAAACATTTCATAGCATTAATCATTAAGTGTTGTGGAATAAATGTATAATCAATTATACACACATCAATAGGTTTATAGTTATGAGGAAAATCCACACGCTCCTATATCTTATTGTGCTTCACATATTGCATCTCATCCCTTATTACACCCTACCACAAATCCATATGAGGCTAGATATAGCTTCTATAAAATTAATTAGATCTACTACATTTCCAATACTATAGTATTGTTCACCTAAATAGACTATGCAATTAAATGATAGTAGGTCTTCTCACTTTAATGGATCTTCTTAATTGAACTAGTTTAGTATGCTCTTGTACCTTAGGAACTTAGTTTGTATAAGTATGGATTTATGTCCTTGTACTAGCATGGTACTGAGACCTTGATCTAGTTCTGACTGTATAATTGATGGATATGAAATAACTGTAGTATCCACCCTTTTATCATCCAAAGGGTGAGAATGCCCACCCTCATTAAGATGAGATGGACTACCCTCACCATAAACATTATGCTCCAAAAACTTCAGTTTCTGTGATTCCACTATTGTAGATCTTCCATCTTTATAGTAAAATTTTTATCACTTAGAGTGGTCAAGATGTCTAATAAAATAAAAAGTAGAATAAAAATGCAATTTATCTTTGTAAGAATTATACAAATGTTCCTTAGCAGGGTAACTCCATACATGAAGATAAGTGAGGCTAGGCTTCCGCTCCTTCCATATTTCAAAATGCGCTTTTGAAATTGATTTGTTTGTATATATATATGTAAGGTAGTTTTTTTAGGTTCACTCTAAAGGTAATTAGGTAAATTGGTCCTGTTTTGTATAGACCTTGTTATGTCCTTTAAGATATAATTCCACGTTTCAGCCATACTGTTTTGCTTAGGACTACTTGGTATAATAAACTAAGCTATTATTCCATATGATTCTACATATTTGAAAAACAAACCTTTTTCTTCTCTTGAAATCCTATGTCTTCCATAATATTCACCTCCACGGTCATATGTGATAATCTTAATTGACGTTACCAATTGTTCTTAACTTTATTCTTAAAGATTTTAAAGTTCTTAAGAACTTTAGACTTTACTTTAAGTAAAAAAAAATCTATAATAGGAATAGTCATTAATAAATGTCAAAAATATCATGAATTACACAATATCACTTTATAAGGTCCACGTATGTCTGTATGTATGAGTTCTAATAAGCTAAAAGTATGAGTTGCCTTTTTTTCTTTACTTTGGTCAAATTACCCCTGCAATAATTAATATATGTTTTTAGATCATGATAATACAGAGTTAGGACAAAGTTATCCTTAACCATTCTCTCAACTCTATCACTGGAAATATAACCTAACCTTTTTTACCACGATATGTATGACTTCTCTTTCTTCGAGTGTCTCTTTTTAGTAACTTGTTCGACAACATATAAAGAAACATATATCTCATTAGGGGCAAGATACATTTTATATAAGCCATATGACAAAAAGGTAGTACCAATATATTTTGCATTGAAAGATAACTTTAAATCCTAATTTTCAATTACAAAACTATCACCTTCTTTATCCAAAATAGATACAAAGAATTTCATCAAAAAATCACCCCGAAGTCACCCCAAAGTCTATTTTGACCCATTTTTCCTAGCAACACTTATTCAGAATTAGTTCAGAATTAGTTCAAACAAACAAATATGCAATTTAAATAAAAAAGGATATTAATTTATGCAATTTCCTTATGGAGGAATTTGAAAATATCTGCTGAAATTCATACAACAATGGAATCGCTCTGATATCGCATGTTAGTTATAATACAAACTTTAAATATGGATCATGATCAATCGTGGACTTGTATTAATAGAGAAAATATGGAAAAATATATATTTTACTATCCATTCAGTGATGAGCAAGCTATTAACTGCTTGAACAAGCTCCTCAACGTATGAATAGGCTCTCAAAACTTTCAAATCAACTTTTATGAAAGTTATATATATCCTTATGCTATTAATGTATTTCTACACCATTCTTAATATATTGGCCTCTTAACTAATCAGGGAAATTGAATGTCTACCAACTTACTTAAGTAGGCAACAAGAGACCTTATTAGCTATTTATAGTAACTTTATTGGGTCTCCCTGTCACAGGCCCAATAAATAACCAGCCCACACTGATTAAGGTTCATTTTCCTCACAATGCTTTAACCCATTTAACCAAATCCTTTATATGGAATTCTTTATTATCTTTAATCTAAATCAAATTTGAAACCTTAATTCTATAAAATTATGTAATTAATAACTATCCAATTAAAAATTACTAATATCATCTCCTTTAATTTTTTTCTATTAATACACAAGGACCATTCTTAATATATGGGCCTCTTAACTAATCAAGGAAATTAAATGTCTACAAACTTACTTAAGTAGGCAACAACAAACCTTATTAGCTATTTATAGTAACTTTGTTGGGTCTCCCTGTCACAGGCCCAATAAATAACCAGCCCATACTGATTAGGGTTCATTTTCCTCACAATGCTTCAACCCATTTAACCAAATCCTTTATATGGAATTCTTTATTATTTTTAATTGAATCAAATTTGAAACCTTTATTCTAGAAAATTATGTGATTAATAATTATCCAATTAAAAATTACTGATATCAACTCCTTAAATTTTTTTTCTGTTAATACACAAGGACCTGAACTTAGGGAACTATACTAATTCAGTTAGATGTTAAACAAAAATCAAGTCCTCCTTATAGAGTATTTTTATGGAAATTGTAATTTATAGATGAGGAGATGCATACCTTCATGTGATGGAGTTTCACACTTTAGCCACCCAAAGAGAGACCAAGTCAATTGTTCACTTGAAAGCAACTATACATGGTGCTTTCAGGATATAGATTACTGACTAAAACTTCCAATTTAAGTGAAAAAATGACAAGATAATTTCTAGTATTCGTGTTTCTATCACTTTGCTAATTACAATTTAAGGTTATAAGATGAAAATGAGATCATATTAGCCACTAGCTAAAGCACCAGCAACAAAAATGGAGTATTCAGCTTATTTACTTCCTCCATCTTCTCAGGGTACTTCTTATAGTGCATAATCATTGATAGCTCGTGTAAAGTGCACTACAAAATTTACCTGAATCTGAACACTAAAATTTGTAGTTATGGTGAGTCGGGATCGAATCCACAAGAATTATTCGGTTAATTTTCATAACAAAATTAATTAATGCAAGGAAAATAAAAAGGGAGGATTTTTCAAATTTTAAGCAATTCAGAAATTAAAGTAAAAGTAAACTATCAAAACAAATTAAAACAAGCAATCGAAAATGAGAAAAGTGTTTGTATAAGTAAGGTTCAATTCTAGGGTCAATCTCGGCCTAAACATGATCAAGCATATCCCATCATCCTAACATATTTACAACTCTCTTCGGACTATTGATCTGAGACTAACATAATGCTCTACTAATCTCAGTTTTCCCTTAGGTCGTGTTATGATCGTTAATTAAACCTAACTATTGAATAACTAAGGATATGATCTTTGGATTCAATTTGGCAGCCATATTATGAATTGGAAAATGATCAATATAGGCAGTAACCTCAAACGTTCGGGTTATCTAACCTAAGTTATGTTGTTCCTAATGATTAACGATCATTAGATGCTACTCACAAACATCAAAAGTAACGATTATGGATTACATTCAATGTTTTAGCAATAGGTTCGAAATAAAACAATCAAAATAACGTATTAAGATCATTCATCCCAAAAGCTAATGAAATCAACACCAACAACACAGCAATCTGAAAAGAAATTACAACTTTAAAGTAATAAAAATAGCTTAACCATGACTTGATGTCGACATTCCTATTGAATCTGCGTTAGGAAGCTAGCCTTCTATCTCCATTTTTATGCTCCAAGTGTGAGCCATCTTCTTCATCCTTTGGAGGTGAAAAACAAAGAAAACCTACCCATCCACCCTATTCCACGTTCCTGTTGTCTTCTTCCTTTATTACTATTCATTGATGGGACAAATAAAGATGGTGGTCCATCCCACTATTCACGTATCCTCTCTTGTGTTTCTGCTTCAATCCCTCTCTCACGCTTCTTTTCTATTTCCAGCCCTACGATTACTGTATGTTGATTTGACAATTTAACTTCATAGTTTTTGGTCCAAGCTACTGTTCACGTAACTTGTTTTAGCTCTCGGCTTTTCACATGTTTCACGCTACTCTTGTATTCTTCTCTTGTTTTAGCTCTCAGTTGCTCACTTCCTTAGCAACTATCTTTTTCTCCACTCATATAAACCAGCCCCATTCACGTATATTCAGCCTCCAACAAAGATGGGAGCTTCGATTCTCCCCTCCTTCTTTCAGCTATCCCTTGATTTATTTTCACTTAAGCCACCTATACTCCAGCTGACACTTTCACGCTCCTCTCTTTTCTTATTTCTTAGCCCCCTTCTGGAAGTATCAGCTAGGTTTTCCAATAAGAAAAATGTTGGACAAGTGTCCTGTGATGCTCCTCTCAAGCTCTCTAAAAAGAAAAACACCTTCTTTTCAGTTGAAATGTTAGTTAAAATATAGCAAAATAGATAGCTAGCTTTCTCCACTCCTCTTCACTCTTAATCGACCACTACACACCTAGAGTAGCCCTCCACTCTCCTTCGATTGTTCCATTTTAAAGCTATGTTAAATGGAATAAAATGGACAACTATCTTGTGATTCATCTAGCCCTCCTTTTGTGTCTTTCGGTTCACATTTCCAGCTCCCTTTTGTCCCACATAACATGTCTTCTTTATACCTTAAATGCTAGGTTAAAAATGGAATGGAAGCAGGTGTGTGTAATGGCTCACGTGAGTTAATAATCTTGCATGGAATCACTTGCATAGTTTAACGGGAATTAGTTTCTTTGTAACAATATTTACTCACTTTGCATGGTTATGAAATTTTTTGGATGGTAGTGAGTCATATTGACAACATTTTCTTCTTGTTCCATGAATCAATAGAGTATAGAAGTAGAGAAGATAGCTTCAATAGACATGCTTTTGGGTCACTTTAGTTCTTTCACTTTCGTAATGTACATAAGATCAAATATGAGCTAAAGTGAGTATCCTAAGCATTTCTAAGGTATTAGTCACTAAGTGTAGTTTATCAAATGAATTAACATTTAAACACATATCAACTTCCCCCATACTTAGCTTTTGACCATCCTCGGGCAAATCGTCAAAATCAAAATCACAAACCAAAACTTTTATTCATTTTCCATATTTCTTAAGAATAGATAACCATAAGTAAAAATGAATGACTTTCAAAACCTATAGTAAAAACTTAACATTCAAGCTTATACTCATGACCAATCAATATTCACCACCAATAGAAACTGAGTAATCTAGAGGTAGACTTGGACAAAAAGTGTTTAAACAAGATATTTCCATGGGTACACTTAAACACCATTCATGATCACAACAATCCATAACTTTGCATATCATTTCATTTCTCCCCCACTAAAAGTCACATACTTAATCATGAATCAAAGGACTTTTGGGGGTTGTAATGTGAGCTAAGGTAAGGTGGCATGCATTTTGGTTAATCTAGTTTGAAAGCCATTAAGCTAGTGAAGCTAAAGTAACACTTAATGAAAAATCAAACGCGTAAGTTAGCATTTATCCACAACTGGGTACCGTCAGTTATGAATAATGCACCAATTATGTTTCACAACTCAATTTAGCTCTCATATCATAAACCATATGAACATAACATGTAACACCCCACTCCCGCCGAACCCGAACCCGATATCGATGGTGATACCCGAGTCCGTGCCCCTCGAGGGTGGC
>JAOTAY010021263.1:0-10998 GCA_025629805.1 Erythroxylum baracoense | reverse complement strand
GGTTTCTATTACTGCTTTATTGGTAAAATTGATATGATGCCATGTGGAATGAATGTAGTGATCGCACGTAGCTCACCTTTATCATAGGATATGTACCGGAATGACCTGCGGGCGTCCCGATGTGTACCCAATGGTAAGGGAGTGCTACATGGGAACATGAATTCCCTTGCTAATTATGTGAATGTTTGAGCTGATTGTATAGTTAAATTAAGAGAAAAACAATATGGCAAATGGAGAGAAAAGCAGTATGTATATCTATTATCCTGTGTATATTGTTCAATGGTTATTAATTGGCAGTATGTAGATACCTTATATGTGGCTCAACGGCTGTTCAATTGTAGTATGACAAGCCCCTTTCCTGATGACTAGGCGACTTGCTCAGCACCCCACGAAAACCCTCAAGTCGATATCCAGTCCAACTGGAAAGTTCTCCTGGAGCTAAGCCTTTTCCCCTTTCTTCAATATTTTAAAATCAATATAAAGAAAAGAAAAAGGAATAGCAGTGGAAGTTTATAAAATTAACCTTCATTAAAAATTTCGACAGCATAACAACTGTTATTTAATAAAACTAAAAATTTTAGGTTCCTAAAAAGTAATTTAAAACAATTCTATCCACTTAACTAAAGCACCACTGCTACTTCTCGACTTCAAGTCCGTTCAGAAACAATCTCAAAGGGCCAAACACATTCATGCATTTAGTTAAAGAAAAGAACATTTATAAATAACCATATTTTCACAAAATCAAGATTAGGACATATTTACAAAGATGATGAACTATACATAGTAAAACATTTACAATATATTTTTACACAAAAGATGTTCAAAACATGTTCATAATTATGCAACACATGTGAAACAAAAGCACAAGCAAAATTACCTACATAGCCGTACGTGACGAAGATAGCTACTCAAATGGTGGAGTCCCGGCTACTAAAATACCTGAACGTGCACATGGGACATTAAAATTTAAAAAAGAGAACAAAAAATAAAGGGTGACCTAAACGACCTCAGTGAGTGTTATGGTTTCCATTCAAACATTAACCTCCATAAAGAACAAAGGTAATTTCCTTTTCATTTCAAACAATAACCAATGTTCTGACATAACAAATTCATATAATCAATTCACATGTAAAAGACAATCAAGTTCCTCTTTTCTTATAAGGTACACAAAGATGGCAATTGATAGTTTAATGAACGTTCTCTTTTAAAATTTTCATTGCCATTTGGTACTGTTAATGTAAGGCCACAGAGCTGGTTCTACATCACTTACCCATGCTTGGCTAACCTATAGAAATAGAGTTGGTTATGCATCTGATAAGTGTTAATGGCATCATATTTTAGGGCCTAGTTTGATATGTATTTAAGTGTTAACTTAATCACTTAGTATGTGTTTAGGTTAGAATTTTGTTAGTTTGTTAATTAATTGTGTTGAAGTGTTTTTATAGGTTAGTACAAGTTTTTAAGCTTAATTATTATCTCTTTGAGGTACCTTGATATGTTTGTTAGTGTTTTAGGGTTAACATCAAAGAACGAAGAAGTTTCGGAGACACTTGAGCTGAAACAATGATCCAATTCATGGCAGAAGCACTGGAGTCATCCCATGATCATGACCCATATGCCACGATTGTGACAGAAGCCCAGGACACAGCCCACGATCGTGGCCTGATTGCTACGATCATGATAGAATGCTCAAATGTGGCTCACAATCGTGGCCTACAGGGCCACGGTCATGGCCTGCATCGGGCAGACGTGTAGATACTAAAAAAAGTTAAGTTTTGAGGGAATTTTTAGACCTTTCAGACCCCAGAAAAATCCTAGGGCTACCTAGAACACAAAAGGTATATAAAGAATAAGACAAAGAAGATGAAGGAGTTTTTTGCATTAACTACTTTGGAGAAAAACCCTAAAGAGAATTTTTGAGAGATTGAGAAAGAGAAGAAGGAAGAGAGAAGTGGAGAATAAGTCGATATCAATGTACTTCTTGAATTTGGAGTTTACCGACATCGCTGCCTCCTGAGTTTTCCATTTTCATTATTTTATAAATCTAGGAATAGCAGTTTGATGATAGGAATGAGAATGTTAATATATTATATACTCACCTTCGGGTTTTTTTTACCTTTGATTTAATAAAATTTGATTGTTTATGTTTATTGGATTTATTATGATTGATTTCTATGATTGCATAATTTGGTAATAGACTGAGAGGGTGAATCGAATGAAAAATAATTAAATTGAGCTAACGAGAATTAGGTGATTTAATAAGAACGAGAAATTAATCAAATTGGTAATTGTGTGAAGAGAGATCTCATATAGGTTCCTAATAGTTTATTGGACAACTTTAAGTCTAATTAGGTTTTTAGACAGATTGTTAATTGAGAGATTGCAATTTTCCATAATCTGAATAGGGTTTATAATTTAGGGTTAATGGTTATAACTCGAGAGAGAATAATTAACCTTATGATCATCTAGGACCAATAATTTGATAATTCATAATCAATTAGGTTAAAGTTAAAGATAGGTAAAAATTCCCCTTTCTCTCAATTGATAGTTCCTTTAGGTTGATTCTTGAGTATGTGTTGCAACTACTACTTTGTTAATATTTTTGTAATTAATTCTTAGAATTGAGTTGCATGATTGAATTAAATTCTTGATTTAATTTTGTTACAATTTGAATTACTGTGAATTATTTTGGCCTTAGATTTTAGGATTAGATTATCCCTCCTCGTGGGATCGACACCTTAGGTATTACGTGAATGACCTATATGCTTGTAGATTATTAAGGTTATTAGTTAAGACTTACACACATCGAAAAATCACTATCAAGTTTTTGGCGTCATTGCTGGGGAGGCGATTAGTTTAATTCTATAGTTTAAGGCGTTTAATTAGTTTTTAAATTTTGTTTTCATTCTTTCTTTTCTACTTTTGAAAATTTGTTTTTGCATTAAGACAAAAGTCATGAGAGGTTCGAGTCACGTAGTTGAAACTATAGATTTAGACATCATTTGACAAGAACGAACCATTAGGAAAGCTCGGCGTGAAGAAGAAGAAGAAATCGCAAAATCAACAATGGCCGAGGAATTTGAACAAAATTTGGACTATGGAGCAAAGCAAGGACATTAACAACGGATCCTTATGGACTTCATGAGACCAAGGTTCTATTTAGCTAACCAAGGAGTAACTAGGCCACCCGTATAAGCAGCATCATTTAGGATCAAACCAGCCCTCCTAAATATACTTGAACCGAATGTGTAGTTTTATGGACTAACGAATGAAGATCCCAACTCACATATAGTGAACGATACCTTTTGGTACCATCAGATGTCGGAACATGTAGTCAGAATTAGGCTTTTCCCTTTTACCCTTATAGATAGAGTAAAGGCTCGGTATCATTCCCTTAACCCAGCCAATGTCACGACGTGAGATCAGCTAGTTCGTGCCTTCTTAAACAAATATTTTCCCCTGACTAAGACCACTAAGATCATTAAGGAAATTACTAATCTTCAGCAAAGTGATGGGGAATCGATTTACAAAGCATCGGAAAGATAAAAGGATTTGCAATGGAAATGCCCACACCATAACTTACCCAAGGAATTCTTGTTGTAAACATTCTATAATAGAGTAACCCCACATAAAAGAGGCACGATTGACGTAGCTTCAGGAGGATCACTAATGAGAAAGATGGTTGTTGAAGTGGAAGAGCTAATAAAAGAGATGGAGAGTAAGAACTGCCTATGGACAAACGAGTGGAGTAGACAAACTACTACATTCTGTGAACAAAAAGGAAATGTAGTTATTGATTAAATGACGTAAATGCTAGCTAAAATTGATAACTTAACTCAACAGCTCAACAATATGAAGGCTTCATCCTCAGCTCCGGTGAAGGCCATGCAACTCAAGTGTGAATTCTGTGGACAAATAGACCATGATACGGCAGACTGTTACTTGATGAAGGAAAGCGATCCAGAGCAAGTGAATTATATGGAAGCTCAATATAGATGAGGAGGGGGAATCAGGCCCTATTCCAACACTTATAACTCTGGGTGGAAGAATCACCTTCACTTGTCTTGGACGAATAATGTTAGAGGATAGCTCAGACCTCAAGGACAATCAGGCTTCCAACAAGATAAACCAAGCTTAATGGAATCCAAGTTGGATAAGATTTTAGATAAAATTTGAAGCATGGAGGATGAACATAGGAGGCTTGAAAGCAAATTTGAGCAAGTTACCAAGAACCACGTCTCTTTAATACATAATCTGGAAGTCCAAGTAGGTCAACTAACGAAGGCGATATCTACTCAGAATGCAAGAACCCTTCCAAGCAATACCGAGTCTAACCCAAAGGAATGAATCATGGTCGTCACTCAGACCCAGGACATTAAACTTGAACATGCGAAGGAAGATGAAGATAAAGGAAAAGGATAAGTAATTATAGAATTCCTTTCAAGTGAGCTCGTAATTGAGCCAATCAAGGAACCTTGACCTGAATTCCATACCCTGTTCTAGCTCAGCAAAAGTTAATTTCAAGTAGGGCAATGAGGAATTTTAAAGAGGTTGAATCAAACAAAGTTGGGGATATAACGGAACATTTACAAATAAGGCTCACACTAAAGGAATCAGTCAAGAAAAAGATTAAGGAGTACATAGAAAAAGAAAACCCTAACATAACATAGAAGAAAGAGGACCTAGGGAATTTTTACATTCCTTGCAATATCAATAGAGTCAACATAGACAGGGCATTCACAGATTTAGGAGCGAGTATTAATATGATGCCCTATACCTTTAGTCAAAAGTTAGGGTTAGGAGAGTTAGATGTTAGTAAAGACGGCCGATAGAATACTTCATCAATCGAAGGGGATTATTAAGGATATGCAAGTATAAATTGATAAATCGACCTTTCCCACAGACTTCTATATATTAGATATTGGAGAAGTTATGGAAACCCTTATGGTCCTTGGACGACCGTTCTTAGCCACTGCTCGCTTAATAATTGACATTGATAGGGGTGAGCTAAGTCTGAGGGTAATAAAGTAGCAAATAACCTTTAAAGTGTCAATGAAAGAAAACAATTCTCCTTTACCTCCAAACAACATCAAGGAAACCAAACCTCGAGGACAATGGGAAGATATTGAGGATCTTGTGAATGCATTCAGAAAGAAATGATCACGTAGAAGAAGGCAAAGGAAGGAGAATGACAAGGAAGGTGGAATCTAGAGTATGGTAGCTCATATGCAAATTGTGAGATCAGTGACTGCACTACCATTGCACCATTTATTTGAACCACCACGAGCAAAGAAGAGCGTTGAGCTACCGATATTAAAAGAAGCGCTACATAGGACGCAACCCATGGAATTTTATTTCCTTTGGTTGTTTTTAGAAAGTTTGAATTCTATAGTTAGGATTATTTCATTTCCAAATAAAATCAGGAAGGCATAAGACTTCGTCATGAATTTGATGATCGATGAAGTGCCTAAAAAGTGGTGAAAGGGCCATAAGAGTTAAGAAGTGATTTCAAGAAGTGGAGAAGGACAAAAGCAAAAAACTATATAAAAAATATATTAAAAATTGGTGGAAAATTGCAGGCGACAATTGTGTCTTGTGGTAAGATAAAAAAAGGGACTCGTGACTGCTATTATCAAATTTTACTAGTTTACCCTCCAATTACCTATATATTCATTTCTAACTTTAATTTTTCAATCACTTTCGTTTTTACTTTATCTCTCTAAGCTTTAAACCTCCAAACACTCTCACTTCTCTCTACCCAAATTTCAAATTTCCAATTTCTTCTAGCTTCTATCGACTCGCAAGCCAGTATGTCGCACATTAAGCAAATAGTAAAGTGCAATCAATCAGCTGGGCGAAACCAAGTCTCGGGACGAGGGAAAAGGAACAGGGCAGTAGATTATGGAGCGCCTTTCCCGATCTTCTCGAATGAGGAAGGTGCCTGTTTTCATTCTCTTCACAATAAACAAATTATGGTTCCAAAGTATTTTCATTTTGAAACTTTAGATAAATTAGAATTGTGAGACAAGGTCCAAAGTTTAGCAGAGAAAATTCAATAGGGTCAGTTCATTCAATTTCAATTCCCAATTTACGAAGAACTTACCTTAGAATTTTTTACATCCCTTCAGTACAAATCCAACAAACCTAGGGAATTGTGGTTTAGGTTGCGAGGACAACCTTATGGGCTTGATTATGAAACTTTGTATGAAATTTGTGGTTTCCCCAAGTCATTCGTAGTGGATCAGGATGATGTTTTCCGTGTCAACCCCTACTAGACTGAACTAACTAGGATAGAGTGTTTCAATGCTAAGAATACCAAAACAACATTATTAAGAGCTATGAACACTTTTTGATGGACAAATTTATGTGCTAAACTGTTTTTGACAAAACAGAAACCAACAAGTGTTCGACGAAAGAACTTTTCATTTTGTGGCGTATGAATCATAGCATCCCAGTTTGCACAACCAGCCACATCTTTAACACAATTATTGCTGCTCGAAAGAAAAGGAGCAATAACTTAGGAACGGGTTACTTTGTTTATACCATAGCTAATAACTATAGAGATGAGTGCAACGAACTCACAGTTTACTATCCTGAATTCATGAACCATCATCATTTATTGCGAGCTGAAATCCTAAAATCCCATAATATGGAACTTCTGGATATTAGTGCCAAGACATATGTCAATGGCAGGACTGATTAAGCGAGTTCAAGTGCTTAACAATAACAAGAAGAAGATTCAACCAGCGAGGAATCCGAGGAAGAAGAAGAAACAGAAGAACTGAGCTGGAAGAAAGTACTGGATACAATCTCCGTAAGTAAGAAGGTAATTACAGATACATTTGTGGAGAACTCCAAAAGGATGAAGGAGATGGCCTGAGCTCGACGACGTCAAAGTCGGGACATACGTCGTATCCATCGTTATTTCGAGGCTCAGGGCGTTCAATTGCCACCTCCAAAACCATCCTTACCTCTATCACTATAAAGCTCTGTTCTAACCCCCTTTTCTTTTTAAATTTAGTCTTCATTTTTTATTTATGTTTTTGTTTTACTTTAATTTATGTTTCTTCTTTCCTTATGTGTTTGTTTGTCTCCTTCTCACAATAAGGACAATGTGTTGTTCAAGTGTGGGGAGGGTTATATGTTTTGCTTTAAATGTGGTTTTGCATATTGTATGATAGTTGTTAGGTTGCATTTTAGTTGTCAATTGTGTGAATGTGTCAATGACTTAGATGGATTGAAATTGATTTAATTTTGAACATAGTCTATTAGGTTGTAAAGAATCATTAGCTCACAAAATTAGCGAATTGGGGTCTTTGGCTAAATATGCAACTTATGTAGGATTTAGTATTAGTTTGTCACCCTCTAAATTGTCACATTCATTCATAATTTAAGGCCTTTCGACTTAAGTAGCTTTGCTAGTATTTTTTATGGAAATGGGTAGATAAAATAAAAAGGTAAGCAATAAAAAAAATCATGTTTGTTAATAAATAACTATTCCACTAGCCTTCAGGTTATGAATAGAGCTAGTAGCCAGTTGAAAACCTGATGTAGCTGAGTAATCGGATTAGCACGCAACACAAATGTGTACCTTCACGTACAAAGGCTATAATGACGTTCCAACAAAGTAACTTAATGAAAAAACATGACTTAGTTGAGTAACTGGATCGACATTCGTTACCAATGTTTGCCTCCGCATAAAAAGACTAAATCCATATTCATAAAAAGTAATAAAAAATGTGTTTTCAAATAAAAACCTACCGAAATTGTAATAGTTTGACTTTTCATGAAAACATACTTAGGAGAAGTTACAGGGTCTGAATGACCAAAGAATTATTAATGTATGTGTGCAATTGAAAATGGTAAACAATTTAACACATGAGTCTGGATTAATTTGTATATTTAGTTCAAAGCCTTAAGACGCAGATTTTACATGTTAATGATTTGAAATGACTCGAATCATTGTGTTTAAAATTAAATTTATTCCATAAAGTTGAAGCCATTGTCTCATTACTGCATTGTGTGTTGTGTGAACTTTTATGTGTTTGTTGTTTTGTTTGCTTGAGTACAAGCAAACGTTTAAGTGTGGGGATGTGGATAAGTATGAATTGCATTATGTTTTAGGGCTTATTCTGATATATATTTAAGTGTTAACTTAATCGTTTATTATATGTTTAGGTTAGAATTGTGTTAGTTTGTTAACTAATTGTGTTTAAGTATTTTTATGGGTTAGTACAAGTTTTTGAGCTTAATTATTATGTCTTTGAAGTACCTTGATGTGTTTGTTAGTGTTTCAAGGTCAACATTGAAGAATGGAGAAGTTTCGGAGACACTCGGGCTGAAACAATGGCTAACGATCGTGGCACAACAGGCCACGTTCGTAATAGAAGCATTGGAGTCATCCCATAATCGTGGCCCATATGCCACGATCGTGACAAAAGCCCACGACATAGCCATGATCGTGGCCTGATTGCCACAATTGTGACAGAAGGCTTAGATGTGGCCCACTATCGTGGCCTGCAGGGACACAATCGTGGCCTACATCTCGTAGAAGCGCAGACACTTAAAAATGTCAAGTTTCAAGGGAGTTTTTTGACCTTTCAGACCCTGAAAATACCCTAGAGTTGTCCAGAACACAAAAGGTATATAAAGAATCAGAAAAAGAAGATGAAGGATTTTTTTGCATTAACCACTTTGGAGAGAAACCTTAGAAAGAATTATTGAGAGATGAGAAAGAGAATAAGGAAGAGAGAAGTGGAGAAGAAGTTAACATTGACGCACTTCCCAGATTTGGAGTTTCCCGACACCATTACCTCCCGTCTCCGTTTAGAATCGAATTTCCTATTAGTTGCCATTTTTATTATTGTATAGAATTGGGAATAGCAGTTTGATGATAAGATTGTGAACGTTGAGATATTCTATACTCACCTTTAGATTTTTTGTCTTTGATTTAATAAAATCAAATTGTTTATGTTTATTAGATTTATTGTCATTGATTTCTATAATTACATAATTTGGTAATAGACTGAGAGGGTGAATCGAATGAAAAATAATTAAATTGGGTTAACGAGAGTTAGGTGATTTGATAAGAACAAGAAATTAATCAAATTGGTAACTGTGTGAAGAGAGATTTTATATAGATTCCCGATAGTTTATTGGACAACTTCAGATCTAATTAGGATTTTAGATAGATTGTTAATTGAGAAATTGCAATTTTCCATAATCTGATTAGGGTTTATAATTTATGGTTAATTGTTATAACTCAAGAGAATATAAGCAATCTTAGGATCTTCTAAGACTAATAATCCAATAATTCATAATCAATTAGGTTAGCATTAAAGATAGGTAAAAATTCCCCTTTCTCTCCATTGATAGTTCCTTTAGGTTGATTATTGAGTGTGTGTTGCAACTACTACTTTATTAATATTTTCATAATTAATTAGAATTGAGTTGCATGATTGAATTAAATTCTTGCCGTAGTTTTGTTACATTTTGAATTACTGTGAATTATTTTGGCCTTAGATTTAGCATTAGATTATCTCTCCTCATAGGATCGACACCTTAGGTACTATGCAAATGACCTGTATGCTTGCGGATTATCGAGGTTATTAATTAATACTTATACACATAAGAAAACCATGATCAGCATCGATTACTCGTACTAGGTTAACCACTTTATACCGATTGTTATGGAGCTAGTTCTGCATTGCCTACCCATAACGGTGTTGACACTACATATAAATCAGTAGTTACGGAGTTAGTTATGCATGGCTTACCGGTAATAGTGTTAGCACAATATATACTCCATACGTACAGAGGACGACTCATAAGATATACAGACAGATTCGAAATCACCTACCGTTAGTGACAGACACTCCCCCTAGACTCTGCTATGCACGTTAAGACGTACTCTAATCGGTATAATCATATGTATAAGGAGCCGTAATGATGTACCACAGACTAAACAACAATTAATACACAGGTGTACCATATTTTTATACCAATTCAGTTTATGTTCAGATTCCATTATCATGCCAATTCAGTGCATATGCAATTTCAATTTGATGCCATCTCAACGCATATATATAAATCTCATAAAAATTGGTTTTCAAATTCAAGTAGCAGTAACAGTGAACTTATTCATAAACATACTTTTCATGATAAAATAGAAATCATTTTTCTTTCATAAAATCAATTTGAAGATACACTCGCAATTTTGCGCACTTATTGTCAAGCACACTTATGCGTTCGGTGACTCTCCTTTACCTACATAAAATGCATTTTGTTTAGGCATTTACTTCCAAATTAGGAAATAAGGCATTAAAACTATATATTCGGTTTAACTGAATTCAAGATTTGTATTTTATCATGTAGCACGTATGTTTATCATATTTCTTCTTACTTTCATAAGCTAACCTATTGGTCACCATTTCCAAATCTAACTTCAAAACTCACTTAAGTACCATATTTTATCCATTTTAACTTAACCGATTCCTTCAAAACGCAATCTCACCCAATTTAATTAACCATATCACAATCATGTATGATGAGTCACAGTTATGACCCATGTCTAGAATCTATACGTCCACTAGTTCCTTAATTTTCATATAGTAAATGTTCAAATTAGGATTTTAGGTCTTCTAGACATTTATTCTACTAAGTCTCTAGTTTCTACAGCATCAAAAATCATGTCATTGTAACTTCTAAATCATGAAGAATATACTAAATATAACAAACTAATTCAACACAGGGGCAGTATCAGGTTACCACATTAGATCTCAAATTTTAATATCATTCATCCTAAATTAGTTTATATCTCTTCTAGAGATATTTTTTAATATGTCTTAGGTTTCAGCTCCAATTGGAATCACTTAATTTGGAGATCTGTTGGTTGAGTTATGGCTAAAACACTGAGACTAGATTAAGTTAACCTAAGACAGAATCCCACTACACTTTCCTCTCTTGTCATATTCAACTAATTCTATACAAAGAAACATC
>JAOTAY010021262.1:0-10999 GCA_025629805.1 Erythroxylum baracoense | reverse complement strand
TAAGAAAGGAAAAACATATTATTGCTCGAAAAGTGTTGGATTAAAATGTTTGATTTCTTATTCTTAATACTTTCGAGACCTTTTCACATCTTCTATTTGTGCAAGGCCATTACATCTAATAGAAAGTAATATATAAGAACATATCTGTATGAATAATGATGCTTTTTAAATTATAATTACCACGCAAAATGTGTGCATAAATCGTTGAAAAAAAATTCAGACTATTAAGAAAAATTGAAGTGAGTAAAACGATAAAATTACATAATTAATCAACAATAATGAAAAGCCTTCTATGATGGAAAAACAGTAGGAAGAATAAATGGCTTCAAAATTCTATTGAAAGGTTTGCTGCCTATGTATAGGCTCGTACATAGACTTGAAACATATTGTAACAAACTACAGCTATGAAGGAATAAAGCAACAACTTTCTGTTAAAGTAATTAAGTAAATGAAGAAAAGGAAAAAATAAGTGAAGAAAAGAAACATGTAGAATAGTCGAAATGGACCAATAAACATGGACACAGCCGGAAAGGGCAAGTTGCCTCTTGAAGGGTTGACGAGCCCAAGATCTTGTTGGTCCAAGTCCAGGAGTGAAGCCCAATAGAGAAGGGCAAACACATAAACACATCGTTTTGAGAAACCTAGGTTTCATCATCATCGAAGCTCTCTCGAGGGCTTGATACGCTGCCGCAAAGCGGGTGGTACATGTCATGGAGGATGCCCAGCTTAAGTTTGAGGATGTCGAAAGACGAGCGAGGGAGAGCCTTCGTGAAGATGTCAGCAAGCTGGCCACAAGAGGCGATGGGAAGGAGATAACGAATTCCAGATTGAACTCACGAACTAGGTGACAATCGATTTCTATTTTTTTTGTTCTTTCATGAAAAATAGGGTTTTCGGCAATATGAATAGCTGACTTATTATCACAGTACATATAGGCTGGTTATGGATGGTCGACGTCCAGATCAGAGAGGAGATATGATAGCCACTACAATTCGTAGGCAGTGGTGGCGAGTGCGCGATACTCAGCTTCGGAAGAGCTTCTGGAGATGGTGGGTTGTTTCTTCGTCTTCCAGGAGATCAACGAGGCTCCTAAAAACACACAATAGCCGGTGATGGATTTTTAGGAGCCTAGACAAGTCCTCCAATCAGAGTCGAAGAAAGCTCGAAGCTAGAGGGGAGAGTCGCTGCGGAAGAGAACACCTTGACCTGGAGAACCTTTAAGATAAGGGAGAACTCGATGAGTAGCCAGGAGATGCAACACTGTGGGATTAGTAAGAAACTATGAAAGGTATTGGATGGCAAAGCAGATGTCGGGCCGTGTGATGGTCAAGTAGATGAGCTTCCCATCTAAGCAGCGGTAGGAGGTGACGTCGGCTATAGGTTCTCCATCAACGATAAGTCTTGTGTTTTGGACCATTGGAGTAGGTGCTAGTTTTGCATAAAGAAAAACTATTTCCTAGAAAATATCAATGACGTATTTGTGTTGGCACAGGTTAACACCAGAGGAAGAACGGGTCAGTTCAAGACCTAAAAAATATTTGGCGGGTCCCAAATCTTTGATCCTGGAGGTGTCATCGAGGAACCGCTTTGTTGAACGGATGAGCACAAGGGAGTTGCTGGACAAAAGGATATCATCAATGTACACAAGAAGGAAGATGAAGTCATTTTGCTGCCTCTTTTTAAACATTGAGTGATCGGAGGTCAATTTAGTGAAGCCATTGGAGGTCAAAGCTGAGGTCAGTTTAGAGTGCAACTACTTGCTGGCTTGTTTGAGCCCGTAGATGCTCTTTTTGAGACGATAGACCATATCCGGATGAGGTAAGTCAAAGCCTTCAGGTGGTTTAATGTACGCTTCCTCATTTAGTTCACCATGTAGAAATGCGTTATTGATGTCTAATTGGTGTAAGTGCAATTATTTTGAAGCTACCAGGGCCAGCAGTACACGAATGGTGGTGGTTTAGACAATAGGGGAGAAGGTTTCTCTATAATCCAATCCCTCCTGCTGAGTGAAGCCTTTAGCGATGAGTCTGCTCTTGCAACGTTGAAGACTGCCATCAGTATTGAATTTATATTTATGGACCCATTTGCAGTCAACTGCTCGTTTATTTGGAAGTAAGAAAGTAAGCTCCCATGTGTTGTTGTATTGTAAAATTTTCAGCTCTGCCTGCATTGCATCTCTCCGTTCTTGATGTTTGATTGCTTGCTTATAGGTTCTAGGTTCTTTAAAAGATGTTAGTGTAGTGGAGTAGACTCAGTGTTGAGGAAATAGATTATTATAGGTGAGAACATATGACAGAAGATGATGAGAAGTATGAGGTGGCGTAGGATAATCATAGTTTGTAAGGTAGGCAGGGGGTGAGATGGTCTTGTTGAATGACAAAGAATGGGAAGGGAAGGTGAAGGAGAAGGAAGAAAGGGTATAGGTGGGGGTAAAGGTGAGGGAAGTGGATCAACAGAAGATGGAGGGGAGGGGTAGGTAAAATAGGAGAGGGAGAACAGGTGTCTTCTGGTGAAGCGAGAAAGGGAAAATGGTTCTCATAAAAAATGACATCTCTAAATAGAAGGAAGGTTTGGGCAGTCAAGTCAAAAACTTTATAACTTTTAGTACCTACAGAAAAACCAAGAATCACACATCTTCTTGCCCTAGAATCGAACTTACCTCTATTTTTTTTATTAGTGGAAGCAAAACAGAGGCAGCCAAATACCTTTAAGGAGGCAAGGTTAGGGTTAATGCCAAAAAGGACATAATAGGGGTATTTATGAGATAAGAGAGGGGACAGAACTCAGTTGATTAGATAAACAACATGGAGAATACATTTAGACCAGAATTTAGTGGGTAGATTAGCTTGGATTTTCAAAGCTTTGGCTACATTTAGAATATGCTGATGTTTCTTTTCAGCTTTTCCATTTTGCTATGGTGTTTCAACACAAGTAGTTTCATGTAAAATTCCCTTTTCTTTGTAATATTCTGTCATTGAAAATTCTAGGCCATTATCATTGCAAAGTAGTTTAATTTTCTTACCAAATTGTCTTTCAACATAAACACAGAACCCTTTAAGTAAGTCTCTAGTTTTTGATTTTTGCTTCATCATATAAATCTAAGTCATTCTGCTATGGTCATCCATAATGGTTAGAAAAAACTTATATCCTATAACAGATGGTGTATGGTAAGGGCCCCATATATCAATATGAATAAGATCAAAACAAGAATTTGTAATTGATAAACTGGTAAAGAAAGGTAATTTCCTCTGTTTAGCAAAATGACAGACCACACACTGTTTAATGAATTGAAAAGTAATAGAGGGATCAAATTTAAAAAGACTTTTGAGTCATTGTTTAGTTAAGTGTCCTAGGCTTTTGTGCCATAAGTTGTCTTGGTATGTTAAAGTAGTACATAGAAGGGAGTTGAAGTCTTAGGAAGGGGGAGTGAGATGATATAATCCACTAGCTTGTTTAGCAAAACCAATCGTCTTCAGTGACTTGGTGTCCTAAATTTGGCATAAGTCAAAAAAAAAGTTAGTCGACATTGGGAATCATTAGTAAGTTTACTGATGGAAATAAGATTGAAAGAAAAGATAGGCATTAAAAAATTTTGTGAGAGTGAGAAAAGAGATGTAGACAATCCCAGTGTGTGTGAAAGGATAAAGGCATTATTTGGTAGTCTGACCGTTAAATTTTCTACTATCCTGCAAGTGGAAAACTGATCTAGGGAGTAAATAATTGGTCTGTAGCTCTGGAATCAAGGATCCATGTGGATGACTATAAGACAGAAGGTGAGACTAAGCTGGAAATGCCTTGCTGAGCACTAGAAATTGTGTTGACCTGAGAAGTGCTGACTGGTTTTCCTTTGATATCTCCTTCTCTATGTAGAAGTTGGAGTAGCTGAGAGTATTGTTCTGCATTGAGGTGATAACCTGGAGAGTCCTGAGATGATTCTGAGACAGGAGGATCAGTGAAATCTACTGTAACATTTTCAAGGTTAGTTTCTACTTGGTTAATGGCTTTAAATATGGTCTAATGGCTGTCTTTAGTGGAATACAAGTTTCTGGGGTTTTGAGAAAAGTTAGGTTGGTAGCCATGTTTACGATAGCATTTACCTTCTACGTGGCCACTGTTGCCACAAAAGGTACACACAGGTTTCTTGTTGGGATAGAAAGATCATTTAGGGTCAAACTTAGTATAGAAGGCTTGGGCTTCAATAGAGGGTGTGGAGAGCTAGTGCTGGAGAGTAAGATTTAGTTATCTTTCATATTGGGCAACTATGGCAAAAACCTTCTTAATGTTGGGCAAGTGGTCCATAAGCATAATGTGAGATTTAACAGTTGAAAAGGACTCATTCAAACTTTTAAGAAATCTGATGACACAATCACCATCTTGATAGGATTTTATGGTAGCTAAGAGAGCACATGAAAATTGTGGTTGACAGCTGCATTTATGGAGAGGTCTGAGGTTGAAGAACTCATCCCATAGCATTTTTAAGTGGCTGTTGTAGTTAGAGACAAAAAAGGGCTTGTAGATATGAGATTCTGAAGGAATCAACCTAAGAAAATCTTCCTTTGAGGTCCTTCCAAACATCCAATACTGAATCAACCATATCACACTTTGTGCTATGGATTCAGACACTAATCTTAAAAGCCAAGATAGGACCATTATGTTGCATCTTTCCCAATATACAAATAAGGGATCATCTCTGTCAGGCATGAGTATGGTACCATCAATAAATTTTAGTTTGTTTTTAGATAGAAGGGCATTCGCATGGATCTTGCCCATGGATGGCAATTGGTACCAGTGAGAGGAGAAGAAACAAGAATGAGAGATGGGTTTTCATTAGGGTATAAATAATAGGGACTAGCTGGATGATCCTCTGGTCTATAATTGTTCTAACCTTGATTTGTAGTGACATGAGCATATGAGGGGCCTGACATGACAAAGGAAGGAAGAAGGAAGAACTAAAAAATGAAATAACTGAAGACCAGCAAAAAAAGAGAAAACAAAAAAAAGAAGGATAAAAAGCCTAGTGTGGTGCTGCTAGACAACTGATGACCAAAAAGAAGGAAGCCAAAATAAAGAGCTGCTGTGGTGCTCTGATACCATAATATAAAAATAGTAGGAAGAATAAATAGCTTCAAAATTCTGTTGAATGGTTTGTTGCCTATGTATAGGCTCGTACATAGACTTGAAATAGATTGTAACAAACTACAACTACGAAGGAATAAAGCAACAACTTTCTATTAGAGTAATTGCGGAAATAAAGAAAAGGAAAAAAATAAGTGAAGAAAAGAAACATGGAGAATATTTGAAATGGACCAATAAACATAGACACAACTGAAAAGGGCAAGTTGTCTCTTGAAGGGTTGACGAGCCCAAAATCTTGTTGGTCCAAGTCCAGAAGTGATGCCCAATAGAGAAGGGGGTAAACCTAGTCTTCCAAACATAGAAACACATCGTTTTGAGAAACCTAGGGTTCATCATCGTTGAAACTCTCTCTAGGGCTCGATACTCTCTCTACTGATTTTACTACTCTACCCTTTCTTTATTCATCTTTTGGAAACTTTTTTCCTGCCTATCTCCTTCTTCTTCTTCTTCTAGACCATAACATGTAGGTGACCAAGCTCTTTTTGTCTAATAATGGAAGCCAGGTATGGACTTGGACAGAGGTAGGATTGAAGTATTTCCTGTGTGGGTTCACTTTCATAATCTTCCCGTGGAGCTTTGGACAATTAAGGGACTAAGTTATATTGCTAGTTTCTTAGGTAAGCCTATTTTTATGGATACTTAAAAGCATACAATGTAGCAAGTTGGCTATATTAAAATCTACATCGAAGTACAGAAAAACTTTTCTCTACCTACCTATCTTTTTGTCATGAGATTCAGTGATTCCAGTGCATTGGAAAAAGTTGAAATACTTGTTACATATCTATGGAAACCCAATAACACTATTAAAAAATGGCTCCCAACTGGTAAGAAGTTTGCAATCGGTTGGCATGATAAATTAGTGGACACTAATTCAACTATTTCTGATTTGCCTTCTGGTTTTAATTCTATTGAAGATAATGTTTAAGGTGTCACTTCTCCACCTACACCTTTTCCTAGCACTATTGAAGTACTCCCTACGAACTTTTTTACTCCTAATCCTTCTGGCTCTGATCCTAAGGTAGGAAATATCCAAATTGAAAATTCTCCTAATTTTACTGCAGACCTTCCTCCTAACAAGGTCATTCCAATGCCTATTGTCACTCTTGCGGCTGACATTGTGCCTTCGCTATGTCATACATTCTATCCAACTCTTGATGCACTAGATGATTAACACACTGGTGCAGTCCCTTTGGATAATCCCTACTATAAGAATCATGACCTAGCTTTGTACTGTGAAGTAGGGGCTAATCAAGCTACAGAATTACCAAATTCCACCTTTGAAACTGATGATTTGAAATTACATTTATAGTGCTTCTCGATGATGCTCTGCTAGACAAAAAGGGAAACAATTGATTAAAGGGGACTCCTCTTCATTATGACCATTTTAGTGTGGAATACAAGAAGGATTAATGACCCTCTCAAAAAGAATGTGTAAAGGATCTAATCAAGGATAAAAAGACCTCTACTAATAGGTCTTCTTGAAATAAGAATAAAAGATCCCTTTACCTTTTTGGCTCAAAATTTCTAGGCACTAGTTAGGAACTATTCTTTAATCATCGATTGCATTATAGCAGTCAAATTATTTGCCTTTATAACTCTAATCTGATTACTGTACAACTGCTTGAGTAATCTGATTAACATTTGCATCTTCTCTTTAACTTGATGAATATAAATACTTCTTTTGTTGTCACTTTAACTATGCTTCTAACTTTGGATTTCAGAGGCAGCTTATAGCTTCCCACTCTCATAAGGTATATTCCTAAAAATACCGACGGTATATGAGAACGTACTCTACGAAGGTGGCACGCTAAGACAGTTAGTCAAACTCATTGCAAATTTTTTCGAACATCACACGCAATTTCAGAAAACCAATAATCACATGAAATTTCAAAAAACCAATAATCATTTTTGACCCATTTTTATTCATAACATTTCCAGTCATAAATGTCACAAATAATAAACACATCATCAAAATTCTAGTACAAAACGTGTTTAATCATAAATGTTATTACAAATTGAATTCAAGTATACATTATACAGAATTCATATATACATATTCAACAGTTACAGAAAACAAATCTTAATACAAAAGAGACTGAAGATATATGCAGGTGCAAACTAATCTCGACCTCTATCTCTTATTCAATTTCAGTGGCTAGACTCCAATTTTATCTAACTGGATATCCTATAAACCTGAAAGACAATGTTGCAATTTTGGTGAGTTTTACGAACTCAGTGAGTGAACTATCCTCGATGGGCTCACTCATAGCAACACATAATTGTTCACATATTCATATTCACATACAATTTACACATTCATCTATTGCACATCATTTCACAATTCATTTTCATAACCATTCATATAACTCATTTCAAACATTCACTTAATACACATCAATTTATATATATGCAATGCACATGTGACTCACTTCCAGTTATTACTTTGTTATTACCGAGTGCCTTTAACTGTCCCATATCTATTGTGGATACCAGGCTTATTGATAACTATTCCGTATCTGTTGGGGATACTGGGCTCATTATACATAGTGAGCCTTTGGCTCTTAATCACGTTATGAGCTTTAAGCTCTTTTTCAGTGGCTACTCCGGTCATAACTGCCTTTATCTGATCATGTATATCATGTAATGAAATGCATGAATTCACATATATGTAGTCAATCACATTTATTCAGTACACATTCACTTTTTCTCATTTTCATCGAATCTATGTCCAGCATTCAACGAAATGTTGAGAACACTTATTTCTTTCTCATTCACATTCAATGAAGCACTTCTAATACATTCATATTTATCAAACTCCTTAGACTATTAATGTCCAGAATTGTCTCAATCACATTCACATCAGTAATAATTCAATACAGAAATTTAAAACAGAACAATCAATTAATGTGAGACCATCTAGTTCAACTCACAATACGCTCCAGATTAGCATTTGCTTCTATGATTCGAAAACGTTTGGATGCTGACGTTTTATCCTATGTATCAACTTCATGCAATACACACATTATACACACATTACTAATTTGCAAAATCTCATAAACATTCAATCGTACACATATGTATATGTGTTATGTATAATGCATGCTCAATTTGACTATTCTGAGTATATTTCCTTAATTTATATTTCAAGATCATTCATACTTCAAAACTCATATATGTCTAATTTGAACTTAGGCTTACATCTCAATTATACAAGATTATTGTAAGTTCACTTAATAATTCACTAAGGTTATTCTAGCATTATAAGATTATAAAATATCTAAGTTCACTTTCATTCTTATAACATCTCTAGATTTTCAGAATTTATCTCATTGATATCAATCATTCATGCTTAAGTTATAACCTTAATTATCACCCTAAGTATATCAAACATTTAATCAATTAATCCATCATCATCTAGGTTCATTTCAAGCCTAATTGCATTATAGGAAAATATCTTATCCTTTGTTGATCCAACCATCAAATAAAAGATAACATCTCATGTTTTCGGCCATTCCTAAGATTGTGGAGGCCATCCCACGATCGTGGGCTTTGTCAACAGAACACATTTTAGCCATCCTTGAAATTCCCACGATCGTGGGGACAGTCCCACGATCATGGGTTTTGTTATCCGTAAATTTCCAACCTTTATCTTCGATGATTTCTAGATTTTTAACTCCTATATGTTACATATAACACATCTTATGCTTAGCTCATCATTCTTACCTTATTCTACATCATTTTCATTTACATGTTAACTCAAAAACACTCATCAAATAGATTATACATTATTGTTCATCAATCATACAAAATAGAGCATCAATGAATACATACATTCATCAATGTTTCAGCTCATTTTCAATTCCATTATCACCTTCACTTTATTTCTAAACTTTCATTCTAGTTCTTCTCATTTCAAGACATTGTACTATTCTTTTCTTTAGCTTCAAAGCTCCATCTATTGTCTCATATGACAACTTATAACTCACATTACTCGTATACTCAAAACAGAACATATTTATATCATTCCTTTATTTACATTTCTTTAGTCATCTTGCACATAAGATTAGGTCATAAACACATCTCTTTATCCATCAATTATTAACTCTCATTCAAACACCAATTTCATTATTAATCATCCACAAAACAATACATAATCTATTTTTTATCATTATACGAAAACAGAACATATACACTTATATTTATTCTTCAATGCTCATCACTCATACATCAACATTTTTGCACACTCTCATACACCATTTACTCTGTCAATCATTCCTTAAACTATCATAAGTTATTTATCATCATATAAACAAAAACAAGACATGAATATGTCCATTTATTCATCCATGGTGTAGTATAAAATCATCTACATTTTCATTATCATTTCTCCTCTTAAACAATCATTAAAAACATATCTATCAAGCAAGCTATAAGGAATAATATACTACTTACTTGATTGGCTTAGAACTTCTTTAATAACCTTAAAACCCTAGCTCCTCCATGCATATATGATCATCATCATTTAAAGAGGAAAGGTTAGGTTTTCTTTGTAACAAATGATGAAGACAACAAGGGTCTTAGAGAAATAAGTGAAAGAGTTGGGCAAGATTGACGTGGAGTGGATGAGAAGAGAGTGTCGTGGGATGGAGAAGAAAGTGAAGAAGATGAAGGATGAAATGAAGAGAGAAGAAGAAAGCATGTATTAACCAAACGAAAGACAAAAGATGGTCTTTTAAATGAAATAATATCGAGAGTGAGGTGTGTGGCAAGGAAAGTGACGCTTGTCACTTGCCACATGTCACCACAAGCTCCACCTGGTCTTTTAAATAACTAGTCCATTTGTCTCCAATTTCTAATCCAATTGTCTCCCAATTTTCTATGACACTTGTCATTAAATCTTAATGTCACTTATTAATAATTTCTACTACTATTTGACACTAAATTCTACTACCGTGTATGAATTATCATACCACTTGGCATTTTTCCTAGTCCATAAATACCTAAAATTCCAGAAATCTCTCAATTTAACAATTAAATTCCTATATCACCAATTATCATTTATCAACTAGAATTCAAGATATAATAATCATAATTCACATTATAACCTCATATAATCATTTATACCCAGAAAATGTCAAATGAATGTATGAACAGTCATTGTAATGTGTACAAAAAGTCAAATTCGTTCATGTGTGTATGCTACTATTATGCATGAGTATGAACTGCATTTCCTAATTTCTCAATAATATTTCTCATGTACAATTATCTAGGTTCTAACCCTTAATATGGGAAAACAGGATACTACATAGCTCTTATGGTCCAATCTGTTAATTATCCATCACAGGATACAAGCTCCACGGTTTGTCGCTGTTGATATCAACTATACTTTAAATTCTTAGGAGATTTGAGGGAGAAGGTACCATTTTGGGTTGTCTAAAGAGTTTTCAAATTTTCTGATGATGGTTGATTTAGTTTATCTCACTTCCACAGGCCATTTATTTACTAGTCAAATAAACAGCAAGGTGTTTTGTTCATTAAAAAAAACTAGACAGAACTTTTGTTAACTCTCTCTGGCTTGATCAATTTACTGATTCCTTTTTCCATTTTAGAGAAAAATTAATATATGATCACGCATATACGCATGTTCAACGGCTTACTGTTAGTAAACGTAATGGAGCTCGATTTAGATGTTGGACAATTTTGTCCTTTCCTATTATTTGGACAACTATTAATTGTAATTTTTGGCTTTTCAATAATTTATCAATTAAGTTATGTAATTTGATCCAAATTGTAACATCCCGTTTCCAGAGAACGGGTCGGACCAAAGAAACGGGTCCAGGTGTGGTAAATCACCACATCTCAT
>JAOTAY010021261.1:0-11002 GCA_025629805.1 Erythroxylum baracoense | reverse complement strand
GTTACAATATATTCTAATTTGCAACAAAAAATATATCATCACCATATAGAACTTCTAGCAATAACCTTTTGTATTAGAAAGTTTCATTACACGCTATTACTTTTAGTAACGAACTTTAAGTTTTTACAAAATTAAGCATTTAGTTACGTATTCTTGTAGCATTACTAATTAATGATTTTGTAACAACAAATTAATTTCTTGCTAAACATAATATTTTGTAACAATTATGTTCAACATACAATCATATTTTGTCATGGATATTATTGAATCTTGTAACGGATAAATCTATTGCAAAAGGTAATTTTCTTACAACAACTCCGTTTTTGCGTAATTATATGTTAGCTATAGCAACTATTTTAGTAAAATGGAAATGCCTTTCGCAACAAATATATTCTATTCTAGTGACGCATTGTTTTGTTACTAAATGTATAGAATCCATAACGGGAAAATTTTTCGAAGCAAGACGAGAGTTTATCTAGTATTGGACATGAGAATTCTGTCACGAAACGTTTAGCAACACCCCCTCTAGTAACGGAATGTGACGGAGTCAATTTCCATCACCGCAAGTTTTAGTAATGAACTTCACATCTATAGCAACGGTGTTAATTCGACACCAAAGCCTTTTCATTTTGTAGTGTGTGTACGAGCTCGTCTCTCCCATACTTTATAAATAACTGCATCAAATTCAGAATTTCAAAAAATTCTTTTTGAAGAAAAAGAAAAACATTCGATAATTTCTTATAACCTACAATATTTATAATGTGTATGAGCTTGTCTCTCCCATACTTTATAAATAACCATGTCAAATTCAGAATCCTAAAAAAATTCTTTCTGAAAAAAGGAAAAATATTCGATAAGTACTTATGGTCTACAATATTTATCTAATTAATCTATAAAAATTAATTAAAATGCAAAAAAATATTTTTTGTACATCAAACTCCTGATAATAAAAAACCATTTGTCACCTGAAAGATATTCTTCCATATATAACCCTCAAGATCATTCTTCTCCTTGAACTTGGATGTTATGTTTCTTTAGCACAGTTTAGACGGAATCAGCCTAATACACAGTTCAGACGAAATCAACCTAATATAAAAACAATTTTTTATCATCTTTAAATTTAAACTTATAACTTAATTATAAACATATGGTGTTTCATATATTTTCACTTACAGATTATTGACAATTGTAATGTAAGTTCTTCCATCAACTCCCCCAGCGCTAAGCTGGAGGCCGCCTCCTTCATCTACATCGTTTACCTTTGATATTTTTGTCAGTATAGGGGTGGTAGATGGTGTAGCGGCAGGCACAGAATGTGATGCCTCATCTGCAAACGTAGTAGCTGGAGCTACATCATCTGATTCTATTGTAGTTACAGAATGTGATGATTCACTTAGAAAGTAACTGGCTTCAAATCGTGGTCTGAACCTTGGTCGCATCATATCTTGTTTTCTCTTTGGTGGCATATTTTGACATGAAATTCATATTTTATTGAATAATCCAGAAATATAACAATTTCAATTCAATATATAACAATATATTGTTGATTCAATAATTGATGTATTGAATATAATATTCTATGACAAACACAAATTAATCACTATTAGCACTTAATTGTAAATCAAAATCATCTTCTTTTTCTGAAGAATTAGAATCAAACTTAGGCTCCTCTTTAGATCTCTCACCCTCCTCATCCTTTCCAAATGAAATTTCAACATATTCATTATTTGGATCGTTCAAAGGTTTATTCTCGTCATATGTAACAAATGCATTTATTTCATAAACATTTTCCCGAAATGCTTCACTTTCAATTCTCTGTTCTCATTTTTTATGTGATTCAAAAACACCTTTAGGTTTAACTTTGCAAATAACCAACCAATCTGATTCATCTCGTCGTAAGCTTGGAAAAAGGACATAATACACCTGGATCGCTGACATCGCCAATACGAAAGGTTCAAATTGTCGAAATCTTCTTCGCTGGTTGATTTCAATACTATGGTACGTGACATTATTTACACCTATGAATCAAGAAAGCAAGTTCTCGCTGTGACTCCTAGGCTCGTGGAATTTTTTACCGATAAGCTTCATGGGAGTTGCATCACAGGTTTCTAGCTTATATACCATCCTAAGGGTTTATTATGTAAAGAATTGTCATGTCTATTAAACCTATGAATTTCTTGTGTTAATACTATAAGTTTGAATTAATCACATTGAAGTTGAAGTAATTATGTTTGAATTAATCACCTACAATTGATTTCAATACTATGGTACGTGGCATTGTTTACACATGTGAATCAAGAAAGCAAGTTCTCACTGTAACTCTTAGGCTCGTGAAATTTTTCATTGATAAGCCTCACGGGAGTTGTATCACAGGTTTCTAGCCTATATATCATCCTAGGGGTTTATTATGCAAAGAGCTATCATTTCTATTAAACCTATGAACTTCTTGTGTTAATACTAAGTTTGAATTAATCACATCAAAATTGAAGTATTTATGTTTGAATTAATCACCTACAATTGATTTCAATACTATGATATGTGGCATTGTTTATACCTGTGAGTCAAGAAAGCAAGTTCTCGCTGTGACTCCTAGGCTTGTGGAATTTCTCACCGCGGAATCATAGATTTCCAGGGGTTTTTATGCCTTAAATCATCCATAAGATCTCAAACTCATTCCACATACAGTAAATGCTTATGTAATCATACATCTACTCATTAATGATTCAAATATAACCCAAATATAAATACTTAAACTATTAAAGAAGAACATAAAAACTCATAAATGATTATAAGATAATTCTAAACAACAATACAAAATCAAGACCTCCTTTACATTCACACCCAAACGCATCAGAATCGTATTATTAAAGCAACACATATGGTAGACATTAGTTAGACGACTTACCTGGATGGACAGACAACTACAAACTACAAAGAAAAAGGATGAGCGACGCTCTTCAACGTAAAATTCAGCCTGCAAAAAATAATATTTCGTATTTAATATAATACACTTGTTCAATAGTTTAGTTATATTTTTAATATATTAAAGCAAGTAAATCATAAAATAAGACAATTTTCCCAGCCTGAAAATCTTCAGCGAATGGAAAATCTCCTGAACTGTTTTAATGGCAATGGCAATCTGAGCTTAGCTATTCATCTTCTTATCTTACGTGTTTTGATCAGTCTATATCTTGTAATAGCTAGTATTATCCTTGAGTTTGAATTATGCTGCCAATTTGAGACAAAACCATCAAGTCATTTGTGAATTCAGTCTACACCACTTGAAAGAATTTTTAAAAAACTAAGATAGCACCTCCTCAAGAAAGAAGAATGAAAATAAACAAAGTAACCTTTCTCCTAATTTCACTTGAACAAATAACACCCCTAAAGCATGTCGCATCCCTAAGTAGCCTGAGGACCAAGTAGTTGAAATTTTAACATTACTAGAACAAGTGTACCAATTCTTGAAAAGGTAACAAGCAAATAAAAGGAACTAGCCCCGCATCTAGCAACCACTATCAGAAGAAGAAACATTCATACCTTACAATCCTACACCCTAAGCCTATACTTTTTAACTAACACCATAAGGAACCTCATTAACATTTTGTAATCTTATGCCTCAGGTACATTTAGTAAATCTCAAGCCTTAACATCAACAAAGACAAAAGCCATATGCTAGTCTCAGTAGGATCAAATTCACAAGCTTAATGGCTCTCCACTATCTATAGTTTAAAGATAAAAAATCTTCCATTCAAATATCTAGGGAATTTCTATCTCAACCAAAAGGCCAACATATGATGATTTTCAAGCCTTGTTTGATATGTTTCATAGGAGAACCGATCACTAGTGTAATAAAAACCTGATTTATGCAAGGGGATATAATTCATCAAATCTATTATAAACAATCTACATATTTATTAGATCTTACATATAGTATTATCGAAGAACCTCACAATCAACATTTGAGAGAATGATGAGAAACTTTCTATGGAATAGGGATGCTTATAAAAAAACCTTATGCCAAAGTCATTATACTAATATCAGAGTGCTTAGAATAAAAAGGAGGACTAGGTGTATGGGGCCAATACAAATCACCAATAAAGTGTTCGATACTCCTCATAAATAAGCAAACTATTTAGGTGCGATGAGTTCACTCACATTACTTAGAGAATCAATGCCTATAGGAAATCAAGTTGAGGTTTGAGTCTTTTTGGACCATGATGTAAATATTCAAGCTAAAGGAAAAGCTGTATTGGAAAATTAAGCATAAAATTAGCAATGGATGAATCATATAACTTTAGTTTGATAATTAAAGTGAAAAAGGTCCTTTGTACCTATTCCCTGGAGCATTTCACCTAAGGCACATGTTAAACCTTAAAGCTAAGCTCAAAGAACTTATATGAGGCAATGAATGACATTTTAAGCTCCAAAGCTTATCCATTATTCAAGAAAATCAATCTAGAAATAACCTAAACTAATATTTAAAGGACAACATTGGGTGGCAAAGACATGCATATGGATTATTCCCTAGTAATTCTTGCTACTAAGTGTTTAGGAATCAAGCAACCAGGTGAAATGGAGTAAGCTAATGTGGTTCTCCTAAGATATAAAATAAAGTAAATGGAGTAAACTAATGTGGTTCAAGCAAATTCAAGCAAAAGGAGTAAGCTAATGTAATTTTATTAAACCAGAATGGCACAACCTTATAATGTCTCCTTTGTTTCCTTTCAAGGCTTATCAATGAATTAAGTTAAATTTTCAAAACAAATCCCATAAGATATCCTTTATCTTATAGCTTTCCAACTGAAATAGGCTAAGTACTTTAAATAGAATCAGAGGCTTTTAAAGTACCAATCCAATATACAAGCTATATAATATAAAGCATGAGTAAATATATCATCTCTTCTTTAGGTGTAACTGCACTAAAAGGTTATAGCTAAGAATTCAAAAATTGTGTAACCACTAATTCAGTTAAGAGGATTAGGAGAAAATAGCATTATCCGAAACACATCATCCTAAAGGCATCATCTGAAAGAAAAGGATTACAATTTTTTTAAGATTATCTTCAGATTTGATACCTATGATGGCATATACAGACATTTTAATTATGTGCATTATCATAAGGAACTTTTTGACAATCAATGGTGCATCTAATTTTATAAAATGAAAAGAATTTTCTTCCACGCTAACTTAGTTTCACAGTCTACTTCTTACGTTAATAGCTACTTTCTGATAACTGGTTATAAGTTTCTTTTGGAATTTTCCAACAATAGACGCAGACTCAAGACTCAACAGTACTTCAAGCAGATGCGACGATGACGGCGAGGAGACGCGGCGGCATGAGAGACTGAGGAGGGGGGCTTCGGTAGCGACAGAGATGGGGACATTGGGACGCCAAAGACGGTGGCACGATGAGGACACGAGGTGGCACAACGACAACGTATAGTGGGACGGCAAGGACGCACGAACAGATGGCGGAGATAGAAGAGAGAAGAAAAGATTAGTTGCGATGGAGGAGGACGAGGGGGGCTGCGGTAGTTTTAGGTTAAATAAAATCAACGACATCGTTTCTGTTTTATTAAAAACGTTTCGAAGCAAATGACTTTGTTTTTCTAAAATTTATCGATGGATGTGTACTCCTTCGGTAAACCTAAAACTTATTTATTCCTCTAAGCATTCCCGCCTTCCTTACAGATGGGAATTTCCTTCCGTCGCTATATTCTGTCGAAAAATTTGTCAGGATAATTTCCCTCCATATTTACTGATGGATATTTTTTCCATCGAAAAATGAAAATTTTCTTGATAGTTTTATCGACGGAACATGATTTTTCATCGGTAATTTGCTACAATTATGTTTCCGTCAGTAATTTTCTGTTGCTAATTACTAATTTTCTTGTGGTGATATCGTCTGCATAAAGAAGAAGAATAACAATTCCTTGATCAGTGTGGCAAATGAATAGAGCAAAATTGTGAGGAATGGAATGAAGCCAAATTGGATAATGAGGGAATTGAATTTTGCAAACCAAGGTCGTGGTGCTTGTTTTAACCTATACAAGGCTTTCTGTAACTTACAGACCTTATGTGCAGGACGAGAGTAACTAGGTGGAGGTAACATATAAAATTCCTCTTGCAAGTCCCCATTAAGAAAGGCATTTTTCAAATCTGTTTGAAGAAGTTTCCATCCTTTGATAGTGGCAATAGCTAAAAGACTGTGTACAGAAGTGCTACGGGCAATTGGGGAAAAGGTTTCTTCATAATCTATCTCATACTCTTAAGCATAGCCTTTAGCCACTAAATGAGCCTTATACCGCTCAATAGAACTATCTGAACAGGTTTTGATTTTATAAACCCATTTACATCCATTTGTAGTTTTGTCTGAAAGATCATCAACTAAATCCCAAGCATGAGTTTTCTCAAAAGCCTGAAGTTCTTCATTCATAGCTTGTTAACAATGAAGGTTAGAGCTAGCTTCTCGATAAGAGTTAGGTTCATGCAAATTGACAATAGCATAAAAACGATGATGATCTTGTAGATGAGAAGGGGTCTTTCTTACTCGGAAAGATTGTTGAAGTAGAATAGCAGAAGTTGGTACAGTTTCAACAGGCAGAGTAGACTCCACAGGCACAGGATCAGAAGGTAGAGGATGGTCTGATGCAGGAGATAAATATGTTTAATAGCTTGGAAATAGTACTACAGAGTTATCAGTAAAGAATTTAGAAAGATTGATATGAGATGAATGAAACGTGGACAAGGTGGAAAATGGGGTGTCTTCCTAAAAGGTAACATATCGTGAAATACAAATTCTATTAAAAATCGGATCCCAACAACGATAACCTTTATGTTCTATCCCATATCCAAAAAAGCAACAGAGACGAGCACGGGGTTCTAGTTTATTATGCTCATGAGGTTGTAAAAAGACAAAACTAACAGAGTCAAAAGATTTAAGAAGATGGTAGTTAGGAGGCTTATCGAAAAGTTGTTCATAAAGGGAAAGATTATCAAAGATGGAGGTGGGAGTATGATTAATAGTATACACAGTAGTTAAAGCAACTTCTCCCTAGAGTTTTTCAGGAAAGGAGGCAGATAGAAGAAGGGCAATGACAGAATCAAGGATGTGGCAGTGTTTTTGTTCATCTTTACCATTTTGTTAAGATGCACTAGGACAAGAACGTTGAACCATGGTACCTTATTGGTCTAGGAAAGCAAGGAGTACAGAAGATTCTTTATATTCCATTGCATTACCTATTCTAAGGGTTTTGATGATATGGGAAAACTGGGTTTTGACCATGGTGACAAACTTGATGTATATTTGTGGTAGTTCAGATTTATATTTCAAAAAATATATCTAGGTATATCGAGAAAAATCATCAATAAAGATCACATAATATTGATAACTGCTCATAGATAAAACAAGTGAAGGTCCCCAAATATTAGTATAAATAAGATCAAAAGAAGAATGTGAAACAGATGTACTATTATTAAGGGAAATAGCAATTTGTTTAGCTAGTTGACAGTAAAGACACTGAAAAGACTCCATTTTAGTTGAAGCTAACAATCCACAAGTAACTAAAGGACGAAGTTTGCTAGCAGAAGCATGCCCTAAGCGAAGATGCCACTATAAAGAGAGGAGTTGGAGATGGTCACAATTGAGACTAGTTTAGGAAGCTAAAGAGAGACTAGTTCAAACAATCTTCCAAACTTCTTCCCCATCCCAAGAGTCTGCCCCGTCTGCGGATCTTATGCCTGACAACTAAAACGAGAGAAAATAACATGGAACCCAAAGTCATATAATTGTCCAACAGAAATAAGATTTAAGGCCAAGGTAGGTACATAATAGGTGTCAGGGAGATTAAGATTAGAACTAGATGCACGACCAATGTGAGAAATATGCATTGTAGTATCATTGGTGGTATAAATAGGAGGAAGAGACGAAACAGGTGTTTTAGAAGAAAAGACAGAAAAATCAGAGGTCATATGGTTATGAAAAGCAAAATCAAAAAGTCAAGAAGTACCTGGAGTGACAAAGAGTGCAGTAGGAGAAGAATTGGTAGAGATAACTTGTTTAAGTAAGGACTAAATATCACTCACGGTAAAACTGACAGGACCCTTAGAAGTAACAACAGCTACAGATGAAGAACTAGGCTGAGAGACAATGCCTTTAGTATTAGAATAATCTTCCTTAGGTTTTGGTGGTTGCACAGGACAGTTGCTCAGAATGTGTCCAGTCTTATAACAGTAACAGAATTCAATCTTAGGACAGGTAGAATAATGTTGTTCGGATTGTCGACAATTTTTGCAAAAGGGAGGACCTGATTTTTGAGATGAGGGGCGAGCAACAGCAAAAGCAACATCATATTAGGAGGATTTGTCTAAGCCAACACGAGTCTCCTTAAAGATAATTTCTTTGATTGCTTCATTTAGACTAGGCAATGGAGTGCGATGCAGTAAGGAGGAACAAACAGACTCGTATGCAGGACTAAGAGCCATAAGAACCAAAATCAACTGAAGATGTTTTGCACTGATCTTAGCTTGAGCAATTTGATTCCAAATCGGTTGAATTTGGCCTAGGAAGGCATTACCTGACTGGTCAGGAGCTTACTTCAACGAATGAAGAGTATTCCACAATTGATAATAATGAGCAAGATCAGAAGTTGTAAAACGAGTTGCTAAGAAATCCTAAACCCCTTTTACTGTATCAAGAGTTTCAAACTTGACAAAATTGGCGGGAATAGAGGTGTTGTAAAACTAGTTGATAATTTGATGGTTTTTGACATCCTAATCTTCAAGACCTTCAACAAATTTGGCATAACTTTTTTATGGACTCTGTTTAGGTTGAATGATGTCACCAATAACAATACGCTAGAGTTTAAGTCCAACCAGAAATTGTTTCATACCCTGGACCCATAAATTATAGTTGTTATCATCCAAAATTGTTGAGATTGGTCGGGAAATATCTAATTTCTCCATTTTCAATGCAAAAGTAGGCTAAACAGAGAGCAAAATCATATTCAAGAGGTTAAAAATATGCAGGAAAGGTGCTTATAGAAAAGTCAATGATCAACGGTCAACGAAACACGGGGCAGAACACGATCAAAGTCAACAGTTAAAGACGATGTGGTGGTCAAAGTCAATGGTTAATGCTGACGTGGAAGCTAATTGCTGATGTGGCATGTTAAAGCTGATGTGACAGCTAGCTAGATGCTGACATAGCTAGGGCCGATGAAGGCCAGAAATCAACAATTGAAAAAGATTTCGAAAGGATTAGAGACCAGAAAAAAATTTAACCTAATCTCTTCTTGATACCATGTTACAAAAGCTAGGAAAAGAATTGAGAATGTAAATAAGACGGAGAGAGAAGTGTATTGTATATGGACGTGTGCTTATAAAATGTACACGAGTAAGGTACTGATACTAGGTAATAATAAGGAAATCTAGCAACAAATTAGGCTAAATCTATGCTAATTACAATTACATCATATCACTAAATCTAAGCTAGTTACAATTGTCACTACAATTTAAGATAATATTACGTTAACAAAGGAAATCTGCTCTAGCCTATCATGGAGTAAATCCCTAGTCAGTTTTTCAGACGTAAATTTCAAACTCTCGTCAAGACTACTCTTCATTTCCTCTTGTCCCTGTTGTTGATAAACAATACCTCAGTCATGTTAATTTCTAATTCACTTCCATTTGAGAGCAAGCGAATCGTCAATAAAATAAGGGAAATAATTTCATCTTTTATGAATTTATGAATATCTCAACTTTTATTTTATAACTCCACATACTATAATTTACAAAAATTATATATAAATAGAATCCCAAAATAATATTATTAATAATAAAATTTAACAATATTCAAATCAATTTCACCATCATGTTCAAAATATTTTTTAAAGCCTATTATAATATTTGAAGATATTTAGATTTCTTTTTTATTTTTGTGATTTTTAAAGTTTTAAATTTTACAAAATTATAAAGAAAAAATTTGACATATTTTTTAAAATTTTTACTGAAGGTGTATTAGAATATTATTAATACTTGAAAATTTTAAGTTAAAATTCTAAATATTTATTTATTTTTTTAAATAGTAGGATAATACAATTACATTTTGTTACTAATTAAGATATAAAGATCTTGAATCTAGTGTTATAAAATAAAAGTTAATATTCTAATTACAATTCAGGATATTCCGATATAATTTAGCCAAAGAATAAAGACCATGATGAAATGTTTTTACCATTTGTTGCACTGAACTGTCAATGGCGAACAACTTCTGCCGCATTCCTTCCACCAAAAGTGAATTAAGAAGAAACAATGAGCAAAACTATGCTGCACTTCTTCTGATAACACAAGCAAAAAGGTGATTTTGTTTTAAATTTCAACCGAGTCCCATATTTATAACTTAAGTTCAACTATCATGATGGAGCTGGAAATACAATCTAAAAGATCCTTAATCAATTATATGTTCCAAGCACCATCCAGTTTCTAGAAAACTTTCAGTTCTTCAGAAATAGCCATAGTATGATCATTTTTGTTATTCGAGGACCAGTATGTACTAAAAATTAGATCACCAACCCTCCATTGATACTTCTTTCGTCCCTTTGTTCACCTACATGACATAACTCTGAACAAAATCCAAGATCATTCCAAGTTTATTCAATGAAGTTTCCATTATTTCGACTCGGCGCTCAAGTTCTTCACTAATCTGAACTGTTGAAATACATACATATATATAGAGAATTTAACATGCCATTAAAAAATTTCTATAAGAAAGAAGTTAATGTGCAGGCTTGTAAATAGCTAATATTTTCTTCAATAATATATAACTCAACTTACTTCTGCCCAAAATAAGAACTTACATTTGTAATCTTGAAATGAAGCTAGATTCCATTTATGAATAACATTGGTGGAAGATCTTGATATCAGCATTTGACTTTCTTCGCGTGAGTAGATAATCGGAGGCAAGCAGGATGGCTTCTTCGCAGAGTTCTCACGTTCTTGA
>JAOTAY010021260.1:0-11002 GCA_025629805.1 Erythroxylum baracoense | reverse complement strand
AAAAAAAAAACTGTACCGACTTTTGTTAAGTGATTTGTTAAGTGATGTGACACGCCACCCTCGCGGGGCACGGATCCAGGTATCACTGTCGATATCGGGTTCGGGTTTTGCGGGAGAGGGGTGTTACATTAATACTTTGTATATAAAATAATTGTTTAGACATATATTTAGACATGGTATTGTTGAAATCCAATCATGATCGAATCACAGACGCAACGAAAAACAAAATTTTCATAGATTCTGATCATATCTTATTAATTGCATAACTTGATTAAAAGCACGAATTGTAAAGTAGGAATCATACCTGATTTGCGTTTCCTGTTGAAATCTTTTGACGAATTTTTGCACTGTGTCAACCACGAGATGTTCAATTGTCAAGCCTCTAATGGTATCCACAAAAGCAACTTCTCAACACCTTTGAGAGGAAGAAAGTAAGAGTGCTGGCTCCTCAATCTTTCTTCCTATTAATAAAAAACCCATTAGGATTTTTATTTTTATTAAAATTAAATTATTTAATTATAATTAAAATCACGTTTTAATTATAATAAATTTAATTTTAATAAAATCAAATATATCATATTTGATCCCTAAAATTTTTAAAACTTTATAATTAAGTCCAACTTAATTAAAATTGATTTTTCCTTCACAAGTTGTTCTTCAATGTGTAACCTATTAGGTTCCCAATATATTCACACTTATTATAAATTATAATTCTAATTCACGATTATAATCAAATAAATTAAAACTTCTTTCAATTTATCTTTAATTCTCCATTTAAACAATTTATAATTATAGATAAAGATTGACATCTAGGAACATGTCATGACTACCAAAATATCAGGAATGTCAAAATGTTTTGACTTAACCTGTCTATGCATGGTTATGATGTATAATTTGATCTTTTCATCATCCAATATTCTAATTGGATAGAGTATGGATATCGTGTCTAATCTTTTGTTCCAATAATGTTAGTTCTTACTAATTAGTAATTGATTTATAATTGAAATATGAAAACGTATTTTTCAAACGTTAATTCACTCTGTCCAGAGAATTTTTTAAATTACTAGTAATCAAGACTATATAATATATTCTCTAATTATTTTAGAGTGACAAATCTTTTATTAACTTACTTAATAATCTCCCTATGGTTCATAATGTATACAATTACTACCGACTGAATTATCTTAGAACAATTCATAAGTAGGATCAAAACACATTAATTCTCATACGAGATACCTTGGTAATCTCAAGTCTAAGGATCAATTATATAACCATCATTATGAGGAAATCGATAGACACATAAGTAATATTCCATTTGGAATTCTCAGAGTCTATTCAGTTGAGTGACTTATTCTCTAATAATCATCAACATATTAGTTTAAATATCTATATACTTTAATTTATGAGATTAATTACTTTATTCATAAGAAAGAAACATAATATGTGCTAGTTTTTACCATTTCAACAATATCCCAGCTTGACGAAAATACAACTAGGAAAATTTAAGAACAATATGTAAATGTAAATTAAATCTCACAATTATGATCTCGTCATAATTTTAATTACATAGCAATTATTCCAGGAATTTTACCTTTAGTATTAAAACATTAAAATGTAATTAAATTAATACACAAAGATAAAGAGTGCCTTTTTATTTAATTAAATAATATTGTAATAAATTAAATTGCATCCAACCGATTAGCTGCAAGGGCATAAACTAACAATCTCCTACTTGCACTAAAGTTAATCACCTATGTATCTTATACCATATCCATCCATATGTCAATCATGTCTCTTATGAGACAATGGCTTAATGAGATGATCTGTAAGATTCACTTCAGTGGAAACTTGCTCCAATACTATGTCTGTACATTCCGCTATCTCCCTAATTAAGTGAAACTTCCTGAGTACATGTTTGGACCGTTGATGAGATTTTGGTTCTTTTGCTTACGCAATAGTATCGTTGTTGTCACAGTATAATACTATAGGCTTAACAATGCTAGGAACCACTCCAAGTTCAGTGATGAACTTTTTGATCCAAATTGCTTCTTTTACCGCCTTTAACACTAAAATGTACTTTTCCTTGGTTGTTGAATCAGTAATAGTTGGTTGATTGAAACTCTTCCATCTTATCATTTATTAGGAAGATGTACCCTGACTATGATCTACTATCATTAGGACTTAACTAGAATCTAGTATTTGAATATACTTGAACTCTTAGTTCGTCTCATCTATAGACTAAGAAAACATCTTTAATTCTTCTCAATTACTTTAAGATGATTTTCACAACTATCCAGTGTCCCTCACCTGGATTGCCTTGAAACCTGCTCGTTATGCTCAAAACATAAGAGACATTTTGTCTAGTATATATCATCGCATACAAGATTGATCTAACTACCGAAACATATGGAATACAATCAATTTTATCTCTCAACTCTTGTGTCTTTGGACACATACTCTGTGTGAGAGAAATTCCTTGCAATATGGGTACGAATCCCCTATTAGAATTCTCCATACTAAACCTTTTTAGCACTTTGTCTATGTAAGTGGATTAGGATAACCCAAGAAACCTCTTTGATTTGTCTTTATAAATCTTTATTCCTATAATATAGGTTGCTTCTCCCATCTCCTTTATAGATAAATTATTAGATAACCAAATCTTTACGGATTAAAGCATAGGTATATCATTTATAATCAACAATATGTCATCCAAATATAGCACTAAGAAAATGACTACACTCTCACTAACCTTGTTATAGACATATGATTCTTCTACACTTTTTATAAAATCAAACTCTTTGATTGTCTCATCAAAGTGAATGTTCCAACTCCGTGATGCTTGCTTATGTCCATAAATGGAATTTTGTAACTTACATACTTGATTAGGAAATCTCTTGGATTAAAAACCTTCAGGTTATATCATATACACATCCTCCTACAAATTCCCATTAAGAAATATAGTTTTGATATCCATCTTCCTAATTTCATAATTATGATATGTAGTTATAGCCAATAAGATCCTTATAGATTTTAGCAGACGTACTAGTGAAAAGGTTTCATCAAAATCAACTCCTTGTTATTATTTGTAACCTTTAGCCATTAACCTCGCTTTGTACGTATGTACATTACCATCCATGTCATTTTTTCTCTTAAAAACCCACTTGCATCCGATATGTACAATACCATCAGGTGCATCCTCCAAAGTCCATAATTGTTTACTGTACATGGATTCCATTTTAAATCTCATAGCTTTATGTCATTTTAAAGAATCAATTTCAGACATTACTTCTTTAATATTAGTAGGCTCATCACGTATGAGTGATATATTATCCTTCATTTCCTCAATATGTACATCTAATCTAATTTGGTAAGGGTGAGGAATGATGTATCCTACTAGTGCATAGCAGACTATGTGTCTCTTTAACTTTCGATTGTATATCATATATATCAATTTGAGGTTCTTGCTCCATCTCAATGTGAATTTGTGGCTCTTAAACTTCTCTAAGTTCTACCTCATTTTCGCTACTTTCTTTGAGAATAAATTCTCTTTTTAAGAATGTAGTATGTCTTCATACAAACACCTTTTGCTTAATAGGATGGTAAAATTGATATCTGAAACTCTATTTTGGATACCTTACAAATTTGCATTTATCTGATTTAGTAAATATAACATGCTTTACATAAGCATCACATGCTGAAATGTTTAAGTATGATAGTCTTGGTGTTTTAGAAGTTCACATCTCATATGTTGTTATGTTAACTGATTTGGACTAAACTTTGTTTAAAAGGTATTCAGTGGTTTTAATGGCACATCCCCAAAAGGAGGTAGGAAGGACCGCATGACTCATCATGTAATATACTATATCTAATAGTGTACGATTTCTTCTCTCCAAAAATCCATTATGTTGTGGGGTTGAAGGAGGATTATATTATGAGAGAATCTCATTCTCTTTTAAGTAACTAAGAAACTCATGGTCTAAGTATTTACCACCTTTGTTTGATCTAAATGTTTTAATACTTTTACTAGTTTGTTTCTTAACCTTAAGTCTAAATTCCTTAACTTTTCAATTCAGATTTTTGTTTCGTTAAGTACACATAACCATATCTAAAATGATCATCTGTGAACTTAACAAAATATAAAATCCACCTTGAGCAATGATGGACTTGGGCCCATATACATCTGAATGTATTAGCTCTAGTAACTCACTGGCACGTACTCTCTTTCTACTAAAGGGTAGTTTGGTCATCTTTCCCAATAAATAAGATCCATAAGTTTCACATGGTTTATAATCAAAAGGATCCAAATATCCTTCTTTATGTAACTGTATGATTCTAGTTTCATCGATATGACCTAACCTACAATGCCATAAATAAGATAGATTTTGGTTACTTAACTTTCTTTTCTTGCTATCCTTTCAAGATCTAACTTATACAAACCATTTGAAAGTAATCTAGATCTATAATAAATATCATCTTTATAGAAAGAACAACTCTTATTCTTAATAATAAAGACACATCCATTTAAGTCTAAATAAGAAATAAAAATGATGTTTCTTTTAATAACTAGAACATAATAACAATTATTAAGTTCGAATACAAGGCCAAAAGGCAAAGTTAAAGTACAAGTTCATATAGCTAATGCAATGACTCTTGCTCTATTGCCAACTCATAAGTCCACTTCACCTTTCCTTAAGGATATACTCCATGTTAACATTTGCATGCTATTAAATATGTGAGAACCAAAATCAATATCTAATACCCAAGTATGTGGAATAGAAGTAGAAAGATTGATCTCAATCATAAACATACCTGAAGAGATAGCTTCCTTAAGATTCTTATCTTTCAAGGAAGCAAGATAAGACTGACAGTTCCTCTTCTAGTGTCCATTGACTTCACAATGAAAAAATATACCCTTGTCATTTCTTTTCTTCTTGACACCTCCTTTTGGCTTTACTACACTAGTAAAAGCATTCTGTTTCTTGTTCTTATTCTTTCTAGAGCCCTTTTTTCTGCTCTTAGAAGATTTCATAACAAGCATAGAACTAGGTTCCTTCTTAAGGCACCCTTCTATAGTCTTAAGCATATTCAACAGTTCTGGCAATGTCATATCCTTCTGGTTCATATGAAGTTTCACGACGAATTATAAAAAGCTTGAACTTAAAGACTGCAACATCAGATCAACACTCAACTCATGGTTTATGACAAAACCTAATTGGGATAAATTTTCAATATACCCAATCATCCTCAGCATGTGCAAGTTGACTAAAAATCCTTCTGCCATCTTGCATTGAAATAGCGACTTAGAGAATTGATACCTCTCCACCCCACTTTGCGGACCAAATAACTCATTAAGATGCAGAATCATAGTAAGTACATCTATGTTCTTATGTTGCCTCTGAAGCTCTAGAGACATGCTAGCCAACATCACACTTGTGGCTTGCTCAATGTCATTAATATAACGTTGATACCTCTCCCAAACTTCATCAATTGCATCTGAACTAGGCTTTAGTGGAGTAGAAGTGTCAAGACTGTACAACTTCTTTTCTTGCTTGAGTACTATTCTCAGTTTTTGAAACTAGTCTGCAAAGTTAAGTCTTATTAGCATCCATGATGCTCCTAAACATCAGGTTAGTATTCACCTTCTGATTTGATAACCAAAAAAGCATAAAAGGAGCTAGTATTAATTTATATCCAAAATCAAGTATAATAAAGACTTTTAAAATATTTGATTACTCACACTATTTGATTCAAAAAAATAATAGCCCTCACCAAATCTAAAAATTATCAAATAATTTTCCAATAGGCTAAGAATCCATTAAAAAAATAATCGATCTTAATTTTGCTCTAATCGATCTTGACTTTGCTCAACAAATCAACTCGCTTTAAATTAGATAGGTAACATCTTTACCAATCACATCTTATGTGACTCCTAAAACTTTTAGGTGATAACTCTTTGGCAAAATATATCATATTCTTTTCCTAATCTTGCCTTTAAATCCATACGATCAGGAGTTTACTCATCCAAATCATACAAATTTAGTTAAGTAGGACCCATAAATTTAAGATAAAACATATCTGGTTAAGTTCGCCTTGAGTTTAATCAACAAGCAAAGCAATAAATAGAATTCTAGTTTTAATCTTAAATAATGGAAGGTAACCATCATATTCCTAATATGTACTTAATATTTATTTGGGGGATTTAAAAATTTCAAAAATTATGATCTCATCATAATAATAAAATTTCATTATATTTATAATTTCAAACATAATCTAATTATGAAAGAAATTATTCAAAAAAATTTGCTTGAATATAATTATTGATTTATAACTAATTTAATTTAATAATTCAACTCTTGAAAAGTCAAACCAAATTCCAAAATATTCCTAATAAAAATTAGCTCTTGAAAATAATTTTCAAAAATTGGGAAAACAATTTTTTCAATTTTATTAGGAATATAAACTAATTTAATTTTCATTAAAATAATTTATAGAAATTAAGGCTTGAAAATCATTAAAAAAAAAAAAACAAGTGGAAGTGCACACGCCGTCCACCTCTGTCCAGGTGTGTTCTGGAGAACGGTTACACATGCCCATATTTCTTGCAGACATTCACTAGAAACGTCTGCAACTCTTCGTTTGGGTTTCTCCAATGCTCCCATGATCTAACGTACATAACTTTCCGACTTCGTGTGGCTCCAATTGTCGAGCTTCAAGCCATCGAGTTTCCACCCTCCATGTCGCTGCATCCTACCACACACCACCTATCTTTTTGCCCATCGCCTGCTTTGTGTCGTCCACACCACCACTGAGTGGTTGATGATGGCGTCGCCAGCGTCTGGCATCACTAGCGACACTAACCAATGGTGTTGCCACCAGTCAAAAACCAGTGGCTTCGCCATTGGGAAGCCACTGGTTTTCTTCCTCAATTAGCGGCGCTGGTGATCAATCAGTAGATGCTAGAAGCACAATCCAAAAGATAGGTGGCAATGCAAATGTGGAGCAAAAACAATTTGAAGAAAATTAAAACATGGAATAGAGGCATGTTCAAGGCTTTCCAGAGCAAGACAGTAAAATCACAAACACAAATATACACGCATAGAGGAAAAAAAATTCCAGAAAAGAAACAAGGATATGGAAATCTGATTTGTCAATTCCATAACGCAACTCCACAGGCAGTAAACGCATATACATGCTCTCAATAGTTTTGATGTTCAGAACTTAAAACACAAGGAGTAGTCATGGAAACAATTTCCAGGTCCAAGTTCTGATTTAATAGTCCAGAACAAAACAACACAATAGCACGCATTCGAATTACGTTTTTTGAAACATTATAAAACATGCGTAAACACAATTCCAGAAGCAGACAAAAGAACAATCCCCGAGCAAGACAAAAACAGTAATGTAAACCTTAATTTTTTATCAAAATCAAGAATAAACAAGCACCTAATCCAAGTTAAATAATTAACGAAGGCTCTGATCTCACTGTTAGAATCTAACTGTAATCGAATTACGGGTGCAGCAGAAAATTCTTTTTATAAATTTCGATCGGATCTCAATAGTTGCGTAACTTGAATAAAAAAAATGTAAGTAGGAATTATACCTAACTTGTGTTTCCTATCGAAACCTTTTGAAAAAAATTTATGCCGTGTCAACTACAAGCAACCTGTAACAGTATCCACAAAAGAAACTTTTCAACACCTTTGAGAGGAAGAAAGTAAGAGGTGCTAGCTAATACAAAGGTCACCTTGGGACTCGAACTTTCACCAAAGTTGATCGTCAACACCCTTTGCACGACAGTCGCTCTTAGGTTCGCTTAAGTAAGACTTCAGTCTTCAACGACCCGCGATGTGTTTACCTCGCACACTCAAAGAAACTATGCTACGAAAGTAATAAGAAAGTAAAGGCAACAAGGAAGACAAGAGAGATACGGTAAAATTAACCTTTATATTACTTTCCCTTAAAAGAATAAAAGGAACGCTGTCTCTATGAACTGATTGAGAGAAAGCTCGAATGAGCTATATATAAGCATTCTAACTTGGATGCCAAGTTACATTCGGAATCCTACTTTAACCGAACTGCCTAAGATCGTGCTAAGATCACGTCTATCTCTATCAGATTACATACATCCCCATCCAAATAAGACTCTAACTGATAAGATAGAATTTACAAGATAGTAGAAAGATAGAGTTTAAATTCAAATAGGAAACTAGCATCCTTATCCTCGAAGAACTTCACTATCTTTAGATGTTTAGTCCCACTGCAACTCTAACTCCTAGTTGTCGTCAAATCACTCAAGATCTCCCCACGATCTCTATCCATTAATGATGTAGCCAGATCTTGCCGAAGCCCACATAGCACACTGGCCTGATCCAATGCTTCCCACAATAAGTCCGTTAGTCGTAGTCCATTCATCCGAGTATGGGACAAGTACTTAGTCCATCATGTCCTTAGGTTAGGTCAAGTCAATCTCCATAAGGTTTGAGACTCTACCAAAATTGGCATCAAGTCCGATCACACTCGCATATCTTTGCCTTAGTGTTTTTGCATGCCTCCCTCATGCATGTAATCAAGCTAACCTCGCCCCTGAGGCTCATAATGAAGGTCACTGAGAAGTACTCCAAAGTTTGGGGTTCTAACAAACCACCCCTATCAGATGGATTCGATGCCCTCTTCGAATTAGTCTGTTGGCACTCCTCCACGAGTGGTTTCTTCAAAGACTCCTTAGTCAACTTTTGAAGACGGTTGTAAGTCTTCATATTGATTGACACTTCACCCTCGTACCATTTTCCCAATCCATTGGGGTTGTCTTTACTTCCACTTGGGTTCACCTTCTCATGGCTCACCGTGCCCACCAAAGATATATTGAGAAGAGCTCCATTCGCTGAGCTTTCCCTATCACATTAATCCTCTGCGATCTTGGCAATGACATACTCCCTACCCACCTTCTGTTTCTGGCTTTTTTGATTATTGTTTCGCTCCTTTTTAATGATCATAGCCAACACTTGTGCTACCGGTGTTATAGTCTCCTTCATCCCACTAACAAAATCTACAATAATTAACAAAGAAGGATTTTTCACTGTGCATAACCATCGTACCTCCTAAACTTGGATACAACACCATCTTTGCTACCTTAAGGAAGTCGATCCCCAATATCATTTCAAAATCCTCAAGTGGCATGACCATGCAATTCATTTTGGCATACCAATTTCCTATATTCACCAAGACGTTGTAAGCAGCTCCCATTACCGCTTGTGCCTTACCTATAGGGCTTCTTAACTTTGTTGGGGTCTTGGACACTCTAAGCCCCAACTTGTGTACCATCCATTCCACCACGAAGGAATGAGACGCACCCATATCTACCATCGTGGTCACCTCTATCCTATTAACCTGTATTGTCACATACATCAGATCATCATATTGATTAGGTTCTTTACTAACCACATTCAACAAGACAATCGGATTTAGTGCCATGTCATTTAAAGATTCACCCTCTTATTCAGCTAGCAGTGCATTTAGTTTCTCTTTCCTTGGACATTCTCTTGCATAATGTGATCCACCGCATAGATAGCAAGCAATCTTGCCCTTTCTGGAGGACGTCTCCCCACTCTCAGAGCCACCATTTTGCTTGCTTTTCTTATTGATGTCTCCCTTCTTGGAATCCTTCTTCTTCTTCCCCTCGATATTCTCCTGTTGAGCATGGCCTTTGCCCTTCGTAGAATTAAAGGAGCTTTCCTTAGTTTCCTTCATCGCTTGAAATTTTATTAAGGCATTAGCGGTCTCGATTGCACCAACCACTCCATTTGCACCCACGGTTGTAACTCGGACAAAAAGTTGGAGAGCTTATCCTCGTCTGACATGTTTTCAATATCAAGTAATAGAGAACTAAAAGACTTAACATAATCTCTTACCGAATCTTTTTTTTTAGTTTTTTCAAGGCATCCCTCGTAAGCTATGAAGTATTCAATAGAAGAAATTGATCCTTTAACTCCTTCATGAGCTCCCACATATCCACGGGAGTTCTACCCGTGCTGAACTTTGCAGAGGTCCTCGTTCACCACCAGAGCTTGGCATTCCCATGCAAGTATATGGCCATCACATTGACCTTCTTATTATCGGATACCCTAACAGTCACAAAGTACTACTCCATATCCCATAAGAAATTCTCCAACACCTTAGTGTCCTACACGTCTTGGAACATCCTGGGTTCACGTACCTTTATAGAGGAAAGTTGTGGTGTGGAGCTTTCAACCCGCTCGACATCATCTACAGTTACAATGGCACGCATCAGCACGATGATCCCTAGCTGGGCCTCCTCCTGTGCCTTTAATATATCTGCCATCTGTTGTTGCAATTGTTGGATCTGCGCCTCCAACATCTCGAATCGAGTATTGTGAGATGTGACCTCTTCCTACCCTTGAGGAATTAGCCCAAGGAGTTCTTCCACCTTAGTCACTCGTTCTGTCAAGTTGCCTACTGCCATCTCGAAATTTGACTCTAATAGCAGTTGGTACAAAGGTCACCTTGGGACTCGAACTTTCACCGAAGTTGATCGCCAGCACCCTTTGCATGGCAGTCTCATTTAGGTCTGCTTAAGCAAGACTTCAGCCTTCATTGACTCTTGATGTGTTTACCTCACACACTTGAAGAAACTATGCTACGAAAGCAATAAGAAAGTAAAGGCAACAAGGAAAACAAGAGAGATATGGTAAAACCAGCCTTTATATAACTTTCCCTCAAAAGAATACAAGGAATGCTCTCTCTCTGAACTGATTGAGAGAAAGCTCGAATGAGCTATATATAGGCATTCTAACTTGAATGCCAAGTTACATCTAGAATCCTAATCTAACTGAACTGCCTAAGATCATGCTAAGATCACATTTATCTCTATCAGATTATATCACATGGACCAATTGGATGACACCCCTATCCAAATAGGACTCTAACTGATAAGATAGAATCTACAAGATAACAGAAAGATAGAGTTTACATTCAAATAGGAAAC